>SJYA01012983.1:0-11958 GCA_006410615.1 Neotragus moschatus
CTATATGCAGGTCAGGAAGCAACAGTTAGAACTGGACATGGAACAACAGACTGGTTCTAAATAAGAAAAAGAGTATGTCAAGGTTGTGAATCAAACTCATATGAGCAGAAAGTAGAGGCTAGGTGAGAAAAGAACAGGGAATTACTATTTAATGGGGTCTGTTTCAGTTTGGGAAGATGAAACATTTCTGGAGGTGGATAGTCATGATGGCTGCACAATATGAATGTACTTAATGCCACTAGACTTAAAAGCTAGTTAAAATATTAAATTTTATGTTATATTTATTTCACCACAATTTTTAAAAGCTGATGACTCCCAGTTAGCCAGACTACTTAATTACCCAATAGATGGACAGTTCTTTGTGTCAAATTGACTGGCCAGGAGGTGCCAAGAGTAAACATATTTTCTGGGTGTGTCTGGGAGGATGTTTCAGGATGAGTAGATCTGCCTCTGCAATGTGGGTGGAAATCACCCAATCCAGTGAGGGCCCGAATAAAATAAAAGACACCAGAAGGAACATTTTGTCCACCTTTTTTCCTGCCTAACTGTTGAGCTGGGATATCTCACTTCATCTCCTGTTCTGGGATGAGGATTTACACCATCAGCTCCTCTAGTTCTCAGGCCCTTGGCCTCATACTGAATCACAGCATTGGGTTTCCTGAATCTCCAGCTTGCAGATCAAAGATTCTTGGCCTCCATGACCGTGTGAGCCAATTCTGCATAATACATCGTCTTTTCTATACACTTCTGTCCATATCTGCGGGGAGTTGATTCCAAGACCCTTCACATATATAAAAATCCTCACATGTTCCAGTTCCATATAGAAAACCTACTATCACCCTCCCATATATTTTAAATCATCCGGAGATTACTTGTACTATCTAACGCAGTATAAATGTTATGTGAATAGTTGTAAATACAATGTAGAGACTGTAAATAGATGTCAGCACAGATCATATTCAAGTTTTACTTTTTGAAACTTTCTGTAATTTTTTTCTAATATTTTTGATCCACTGTTGGTTAAATCTGTGGATGCAAAGCCCAAGCATAATAAGAGCCAACCCTGCATGTGTGTGTATCCTACTGGTTCTTTCTTTCTTTTTTGGCTGTATCAGGTCTTATTGCGGCACACAGGATCTTTCATTGTAGCACATGAGCACTTTGTTGCAGTGTGCAGTCTTCTTTAGTTGTGGCACGTAGGCTTCGTTACCCTGCGACATGTGGAACATTAGTTCCCGAACCAGGAATCGAACCTGAGTCCCCTGCATTGCGAGGCAGATGCTTGACCAATGGACCACAAGGGAAGTCCTTATTCTACTGATTCTATGTGTCTAGAAAACACTGATAATATTCCATTAGGTTCATTTCTGGGGAAATGGTCTTCGGGGAGTTTTCGGTAATGACGGTAAACATCTCCTGAGCAAGGAGCCATGTCAGGGTGAGAGCGGAGTCTAGAGCACAGCATCTTGGCTCACATTTTAAGTGAGTACAACCAACCCAGCCTTCTAGGTAGATGCAGGGAGCAAGGGTCTGTCTCCTATTACTGGACTGCTTTGACACCTCCTTTGCACCTTGCCTATGTCTACAGAAGGAAAAGCTCGACCGACTGGAAATTATACTCACAATTCAGTTATTTAAAGCTCACTTAAAAAAAAAAAAAAAAAAAAAGGCCTCCCNTTTTTCCAAATTTGCTGGCATATTGAGTGCAGTACTTGCACAGCATCACCTTTCAGGATTTGAAACAGCTCAAGTGGAGTTCTATCACCTCCACTAGCTTTGTTCGTAGTGATGCTTTCTAAGGCCCACTTGACTTCACATTCCAAGATGTCTGGCTCTAGGTTAGTAATTACATCATCGTGATTATCTGGGTCGTGAATATCTTTTTTGTACAGTTCTTCCGTATATTCTTGCCACCTCTTGTTAATATCTTCTGCTTCTGTTAGGTCCAGACCATTTCTGTCCTTTATCAAGCTCATCTTTGCAAGAAATGTTCCCTTGGTATCTAATTTTCTTGAAGAGATCTCTAGTCTTTCCCATTCTGCTGTTTTCCTCTATTTCTTTGCATTGATCGCTGAAGGCTTTCTTATCTCTTCTTGCTATTCTTTGGAATTCTGCATTCAGATGCTTATATCTTTCCTTTTTTCCTTTGCTTTTCTCCTCTCTTCTTTTCACAGCTATTTGTAAGGCCTCCCCAGATAGCCATTTTGCTTTTTTGCAGTTCTTTTCCATTGGGATGGTCTTGATCCCTGTCTCCTGTACAATGTAACGAACCTCATGAATTCATAGTTCATCAGGCACTCTATCAGATCTAGACCCTTAAAATCTATTTCTCACTTCCACTGTATAACCATAAGGGATCTGATTTAGGTCATACCTGAATGGTCTAGCGGTTTCCCCTACTTTCTTCAATTTAAGTCTCAATTTGGCAATAAGGAGTTCATGATCTGAGCCACAGTCAGCTCCTGGTCTTGTTTTTGCTGACTGTATAGAGCTTCTCCATCTTTGGCTGCAAAGAATATAATCAATCTGATTTCGGTGTTGACCATCTGGTGATGTCCATGTGTAGAGTCTTCTCTTGTGTTATTGGAAGAGGGTGTTTGCTATGACCAGTACATTTTCTTGGCAAAACTCTATTAGTCTTTACCCTGCTTCATTCTGTATTCCAAGGCCAAATTTTTTTTCCCCCCAAGGCCAAATTTAGTACCGATTTAATTGTCTTATCTGGTCCCTGTTCCAAATGTATCAGGACCTTTCTCTCCTTTATCCCCAGGGTCCTTTTCTTGTTGATGTCTGTTTTGTTCCTAGTAGTTTCTCTCAGTGTAGACTCTGTGCTCTCACCAGATACTTCTGAGAACCCTCATTACCTCCCTGCAGCCTCCTTTTACAGCTGCCACTTGAATGCTGACAGCCCTCTTCCAATTCTGATTGTGGTTTTGAATGCAACAGTTGATACTGCCATGATGACTGGGGCTCCTCCTTCTGGGGCTGACATGTGGGCAGGTTCTGGGATCTTTGGCTCTTAGGACCATCACAAGACCCCCTCCCTTTCTCTCTGCTCACTCCTCCAATGCTGTTGTCCCCATTCGATCCTATTAGTTTCCTGGGTCCAGAGGGAGAATCTTCCACATAAATTTAGTGAAGATGGTGTCACTGTGACTTTTCTTTTGCTATCCCAGTTGCTCTATGAGCATCTGACATTAAATACTCACTGTGGCTGCCATCTAGCCTTCTGTAATTTTTAATTTTTAAATGTTTTATATTTTTCTATTTATACTGTAACACCTAGGATAGGACAAGACTATGGTAAGTTTTAACAAATAAATGCAAAATCTTAGTAACTCAAGCCCTTATTTCTTGCACATGTCATAGTCCAGTGCAGATGGCATGCTCTACTGGTAGGTTTCCAAGCAGTGACTCACATGCCCTGGGTACTTCCACTTTGCAAATTCTTTGTTTACAGCCAAATGAGAAGATGGGAGAGTGGTCAACGGTGACCACTGGTTGTGATGCCGTGAGTTTTATTGCCAGATATGGAGGTCACGGAACATCCTTGGCTGGACTCCGTCACATGACTCTAACCACAAGAAAGGACTGGAAACAAAACCACACCGAGAACCTCTCCTCAACTCTATACAGCTGCCCAAGCAATTTCGGGAAAGAAAGTGAACTATAAAACAGTACCCATCACTTTGTATATCTGTAAAACGATTTAAGATGTAATCTAATCAAAGAACTGGTCACCACTGTTTTTAATAAGGTTTTAATTCCACTAGTACAAAACTTAAAAAAAATTTGTGAATCAAGTCGTTTTCAAGACTACAAAAAACAATATCTCCATGTTTGCTGACAAATTGGGAGAATAAGGCAGCTTACATTTAAATAAAAATTAAAATGCCTCTAATTATAAAGATTCCAGTTACATGTCTTTTGGAATGATAATGTATTAAACTATACTAACATATAAAGTAAGAAAATGGTGGTTTGGCTTCATTCATAAACATAAACATTCTCAAACATTCTAAATACTCAATATACATACTTTAGGAGAAATCTAGAAATCAATCCTTCCTATTACCTTTAGTCTACAGGTTTAACACTACAAATATACTCACTGAAAAAATGAATGATATTTAAAAAAAAAATGAAGTTCATGAAAATTTACAAAATACAACCAATGTATTCTGACTTGTAATCATATCTTAAAGATTTCAGCTTTATTTTTCTGACCTGGTCAGATCATTTAAAAATATTTTCACACTATTTAATTTTAGGATATAAAACAGTAGCAACTTACTAAGTTTATGTTATAAAAATTAATATAGCAATTATCAAAATACTGAAAAAACTGTCTTATGAGAGCAGTATCCAGATCATAAAAACTTATTTCATTAAGAAAACATCTTCAAAAGGCACATTTTAATTACTGGTGTTTATCTGAAGACAGTAGCTTGAGTTTTGAATTTCCAGTCAGTTTTTCATTATCTCAATATGAAGATCACGGAGGGTTGGAGAAGGTAAGAGAACACAGGTTTCCAATGGACATCAGCAGAACAGCAGTATTCTTACTCGTCACATCCACAAAGACCAAGAGAAAGATGTAGAGGAAGGGAGGACTTCTGTTGTAATCCATCCTTCAGGAAATACTTTTCACATAAAAATAACTTAGTTTAAAAGATTACAGGACAGAAAGCTTGAAAAATACAAGGCCAAACCCACAAATTTCCCAGTTTAGTCTGAGTGGTGATGTTTGGAGCCTAAGAAGAGAAAGAAGCTTCTGCTTGCTTCTCTGGGATCAAATCTTCATATGGAGCTCACCTCAATTTAAATTACTCAGTGAGTTAAAAGTGCTACGAATTCCCAGCATGTCAGACATATTGGTGTTTAAAATAAAATAAAAGTGACTTTATGGTTATCTCTGTCATGTTCCCCTTTAATTGGGGCTGATATTCTAAAGTTGACTGTAATTATAACATCAGTAATTCAAGTACTCTACAAAACTATTATTTTTAAGAGGTTATGTCCTAGGACCTCAAAATGCCATCCAATATACAGTTTGAGTTATGTTTTACTTTTCAGTGAAGTTTAATACTAACTGAAGTACTAAACTGAATCAGATCAGTACTCGAAAGTATTAACTGATTCAGTACTGACCCCATGCAAGAAACAGAAGGGATTTTTTAATGCTGTTTTGGAATTTCAGAATACTGGGGAATCCATCTTCATTTCATATTATTTCCCTCAAGTCTCACTTGAGTGTTTCTATTTTTTTTTTTTAAAGGGTGGGAGACATCGTTAGATCTTTTTTTCCTCACTGTAAACAAAATAATTGACAAAAATATTCCAAAGTATGAAAAAGAAAATGGTCATCAATTACTTAAACAAAATATAATTTTCTGGTCCCTAATAATGGTCACGTTAAGAGTATTTATTCAAGTTCTAAAATAGCAGCTTTTTAAATTAAGGCAACATTGCTTTACTCTTACCTGTTTTTTATTAACTACTCTATTATAGCTCATAAGAACACTTTTATCCTCAAAAGCCTTTTATAATGTAAGAAGAATTAACATGACCATTCTTGTCAATGTTTAAAAAGTATATAAAAAGTTACTGTATTCAAAGTCAACAAACACCTTATTTTTCTGTTTGGAATTCAATAGTAATTATAGTCATTTTAGAATGTGTAAACTATGAAATTACCTTAAACTAACATCAACAACATAAAATACAATTTTTCTACAAAAATATGATATAAGAGATATATCACTTCTTCCCTGAAATAGAAATTTAATATTTGGACCAAAAACTGTAAACTCTGATTACATTCAAAAGATAGCCTTTTAGAAACTTGTATTATTTGAGGCTCTGGCAGCTGGAGCTCTTACCAGCAGATTTATGTGACAGTATGTTTTAGCCACACAAGGCCAAACAGTTGTTTCTCTCACAGCTGCTACCAGGAGGAAAAAAATGGCTTCCTGCAGTGGACGGTCTGGGTGAATGAATTGCTGAGCTGGACGATCCGACCCTGCCCTCCACCCTGACTGCGCTCCACAACCACACAAGGCATCTGCACTAGCTGGACAGGAGTCTTCCTGTCTCTCAGTGCCTGAGTGAGGTTTAAGATCTGTGGAAGGAAGAGAGGGTTTCATTAGCTCAAAAAAAGTAAAGACCTCAGTTCACTGATATTATTTTAACTATCTATTCATAACTACAGCTTTTATTTCATCCATTTATGCCCAACAGAGATGGTGATGAGGAGTACCTGCTATCAATACAAATATGTGGAGGTATGTATGCTTGTACATACACATCCATATACACAAACAAATGCACAAGATTAGAATTAAATAATTTTTGCCAACGGACAACTCTGAAATATTCTAGAATGCATCTACATCCAGAAGAATTGAATCAGAGATGGTATAAAGTGAATGGTTCCATATATGTACTCCATTGACACTGGTCCTAAACAGATACGAGTCTAAATAGTCGTGTTTTTATTAAATACTTGCCTTACCCACTCACTCAACAAATTTATTGCATGTTCACTGGAATTATTAATAGGACCTAGTATGAAGGCATTTTTTAAAATTTGACTAATAATGTTCATTAAGTTAAAACTTTTGAATTTTACATTAAATAGCAGTAGGGTCATGATCAGTCTCAAGAAGAGCATTCGTTTCCTATTCTACCTGTGCCTATTTGGAACACTGGACCTCAGAAATACTAATTTACTTGAAATACATTTTTACACATTATCTGAAAAAAATGGCAGAAATGATGAATAACGACTCCAATCCCTTCTATGTGGAATCTAAGGCCCTCCAAAATCTGACTCTCTAGCCTGCTTCTCCAACCATTTCACTTACTATTTAAAACTTATGACTCCAGCAAAGCCCTGTGTAAGAACAACAGAACACCAAGGGGTATGCAAGCTAATAATCTGTCCTCTTCTCTAGCCCCAGGCCTCATCAGAGCAAGGGGTCCAGGACAGGAGGAACTTGGTTTCACTCACTGCTTTCTCTCAATCACTAGGACAGTTTCTGGCACTGGTTCTGTCAATAAGCAATTAATGAATAAATACAATAGTTATTTAATTATATCCATTTGTTAATGTTACATAATAAATAGTGCAAAAACGAGACTGGTCTTCTTGGTCACAGGTCTGCAGCAGCTATCTTAAATGAAATGCATCTTTTAGAAAGAAAAAATTAATTAGTAAGTCACTGAATGACCATGTTCGCACTATAGTTTATTTTTATTTCGAGTCTTTCTTTTGGAATCTAAATGCTAGTAGTAGAATAGAAGCAGAGTCACCTGTAGGTCAGCCTAGCCTTCAGGTCCACACCAACAGATGTAATTAATACACTGTGTTTCTAATTAAAGGAGGTTAAAAGGAGTGAGAGGACTGAGTTA
Source organism: Neotragus moschatus (assembly GCA_006410615.1). Classification (NCBI taxonomy): domain Eukaryota; kingdom Metazoa; phylum Chordata; class Mammalia; order Artiodactyla; family Bovidae; genus Neotragus; species Neotragus moschatus. The sequence continues at coordinate 7,414 of SJYA01012983.1, forward strand.
TAACTAGTACTTTCATGTCCCAAGTAGTGCTCGTCCTTGGTGACACGACTATTTTCTGACTGCTCTAGCCAAACATGTTCTCTGAGGAAAATCATCCACAGGGAACAGAACCTGGTATTGAAATATTCAAGCAAGTGGATCTGAGAAGGAGAAAGATACTAATTCTCAGGAAAACAGATATTAAAGTGAGGACAAGAATTAGCAGTAGCAGGAAACTAACCAAATAATACACAACAAAGTAAAAAAAAAAAAATCTAATATGGAAACAATACGGGGGAAAAAAAAGAGTAATGAAATCAACTTTATTTCTAACCATCTGAGCTACTTTGGTTCAGAATAAAGGACAGTAGTGAGAGTTGTCTCTGCGTCACAATGGAAGAAAAAGTTGACTACTATTTCAGAGAGCTCTTTTCAATGAACAAGATCTTAAAAAAGTAACCTACCTGACCCCTCATCACAGACATCTGCTTTTCAAAAGTGGCTTTGTCAAAATTTCTGTCAGTCTATCACAAACAGAAAAGGAAACATCATTATAAAAATCAAGCTCTTTGAAAAAAACACTTGAAAACAAATGAACTCAACTTAGCACATGAGATCATTACAAAGCATTCCTAACAGAAAAAGCTACACAAAAAGATTTTTACTTGATGCATTTTTGTGTACCTCTTAAAATGACAATAAATACTCTTATACTCCAACTTGTTCCAGAAAGGATTTAAAATGACTTTCCAGCCAACACCTTTAGGCTCTTTTTAAGAGAATTAAATAATAACAGATCACCAAACATTTCTTATAATTCACAGAGTAATTTTGTAAAAGTTCAACTTTTGAAGAAAACAACTTCCCAGATTATAATGTAGTCTCATTTCAAAGAATACTCAAAGTTTAACTTTACAAATTTATGCTCCCATAAAGAAAAATGCTAACTCCTTTCTGTTATGTCAGGTTCTACTGCAAGCAGTGATATCAGAAGCAGTAAACTGCAAATTAGCTCTATTAGGAAAAACTCTTTTAAGATTTATTTCATTTTCTGAAATAGTTAAAACTAAAAGTCTATTTACCTTAAAAAGTTCATAAAGATCTTCACATAAATCTTGCACAAAGTTCATGTCTGAAATATATGGCAGAACCAAGTTTTTTATTTCTTCAGAAAAAGGAACTTTTGCTTGAGGAAGCCAAGCCCAGTGAAATGGATCTAAAAAAAAGTATTCTTATCAGTGAGGGGAAATAGTTTATTTAGACTCATATTTATTCTGTATTTTTCTCTATAATTCCTGGGTTAACAAAAAGACAGGAGAAGTTATCGGAACATTTATTCTTTGCCATCTAAGTTATTCAAATTTCTAAGTTTAGATGGTTAATTCAGATGGCTTCCTTGGTGGCTCAGAAGGTAAAGAATCTGCCTGCAATGCGGGAGACCCAGATTTGATCCCTGGGTCGAGAAGATCCCCTGGAGAAGGGAATGGCAACCAACTCCAGTATCCTTGTCTGGAGAATTCCATGGACAGAGGAGTCTGGCAGGCTCTAGTCCATGCAGTTGCAAAAAAGCTGGACAGGACTGAGCAACTAACAGTTTCACTTTCAGATGGTAAAGCACAGTAAGGTATTTACCTGAGCTGGCTAGGTTTCTGAGTTTTAAACAGGAAAATACTAAGTTTTGATAATGAGTATATCTCCAACAGCCCTATATCATATCTGAATGTCTGGCTGCTGTGTTTGGAAATTGAGCAGTACCTATAATTTGTTCACAGCCCCAGATATCATGGCTGAGATCTCCCTGCAGTTTCAGCCACAAATGGTCAGGAATTGATGACTCATTGGTGTGTGTGTGTGTGTCTGTGCTTAAAATTTTAAATCACTAGTAGGTCAATAGGTCAAAGAAGGCGATGGCACCCACTCCAGTACTCCTGCCTGGAAAACCCCGTGGATAGAGGAACCTGGTAGGCTACAGTCCATGGGGTTGCAAAAAGTCAGACATGACTGAGCGATTTCACTTTCACTTTTCACTTTCATGCACTGGAGAAGGAAATGGCAACCCACTCCAGTGTTCTTGCCTGGAGAATCCCAGGGACGGAGGAGCCTGGTGGGCTGCCGTCTATGGGGTCGCACAGAGTCAGACACGACTGAAGCGACACAGCAGCAGCAGCAGCAGCAGGTCAATAGGTAAAATGTTCTAAACTTTTAAATCAGTAGGTCAATAGGTGGGCTTCCCTGATAGCTCAGTTGGTAAAGAATCCTCCTGCAATGCAGGAGACCCGATTCGATTCCTGGGTTGGGAAGATCTGCTGGAGAAGGGATAGGCTACCCACTCTAGTATTCTTGGGCTTCCCTTTTGGCTCAGCTGGTAAAGAATCTGCCTGCAATGAGGGAGACCTGGGTTCAATCCTTGGGATGGGAAGATCCCCTGGAAGAGGGAAAGGCTACACCCACTCTAGTATTCTGGCCTGGAGAATTCCATGGACTGTATAGTCCATGGGGTGGGAAAGAGTCAGACACAAATGAGCAGCTTTAACTTTCAAGTAATTAGGTAAGCTGCTNGAGGGAGACCTGGGTTCAATCCTTGGGATGGGAAGATCCCCTGGAAGAGGGAAAGGCTACACCCACTCTAGTATTCTGGCCTGGAGAATTCCATGGACTGTATAGTCCATGGGGTGGGAAAGAGTCAGACACAAATGAGCAGCTTTAACTTTCAAGTAATTAGGTAAGCTGCTTTGACAAAGAAAAGATTCATGATTTTGGGCTAACTCTAGTTCTTGCCCAAAAAGACCATTAAATATACACAGTGCCAGGACTGGAAAGATAATCAAGATATAGGGTGCATATTCAGATTCTTGCAAGAAAATGTAAGGTTTATGACAGTATGATACCCTACAGAACTACAGTTCATTCAGGGAGAATCTCTGGCTTTTACCACTCAGAAAGCCCCAAGGAAAAAAACTTTGCCTTTAGAGTCATTTCTTCTGAATTCTCCTTTATCTATCTCTTGAATACTATGGAAAATACAGTCCATTCCAAAGAAAGCTTTCCCCTGACCAATTATATAAAAGAAAAGCTCTGATTTTCTGCCTGTCTCTAATTCCAATTCCTGCCCGTCAACTTCTTCTATCACCGCTCACACTCTTCCCCTAAGGCCACTAGTCACCTCATAAGTCTCTTTCCAAAAGTCCATGCGCAGTCTTCATGCTACTTCACGCGTCTTTGCAGCAAGCAGCACTGTTCTCTATCGTCTCCCTCTGTGAAAGGCTCCCCTATGTGGTTTTTGGTGCTACCACTGTCTCAAACTTTATACCTTGTCTTTTAAGCCATTTCTCTTTTGCTGGCTTTTTCTCCCGGTTTCAACACCACCACTGCCAGACTCTATACTTCGTCTTTTCTCTCCTTCACTTACTAAACATTCATGAAATGTCTATTGAGTACCTACGTATCTCACATTGCCCTAGTGATGGCATTTGTTCACTATGATTTTCCCAGGTGCAACACCACCATGGCTTCCACTTACCAAGGTGACAGTTTAAAAATGACATCCTCAATACCAATCTTCCAACCTAGGGACTGAATCCAGATCTCCTGCACTGCAGGCAGATTCTTTACTCACTGAGCTACCAGGGAAGCCCAAGAAGACCAGAGTGGGTAGCCTATCCCTTGTCTAGGCGATCTTCCTGACCCAGGAATAGAACCGGAGTCTCCTGCATTGCAGGCAGATTCTTCACCAGCTGAGCTACCAGAGAAGCCCCACCAAACATTCATGACACATTTACTGAGTATCTATGCATCTCACATTGCCCTAGTGATGGCATTTGTTCACTACGGTTTTCCCAGGTGATAGCAACACCGCTATAGCTTCCACTTACCAAAGTAACAGTTTAAAAATTACATCCTCAATACCAATTACTCTTTCAAGTTCTAGATCTTCATTTTTTTGGTGTTTGTATTTGGTAAAATTTTCCAGGTGTATTGTAGGCATCTTAAACTTGACACCTTTAAAAGGCAATTTGTATATAGATTCCAAACCATTAGAGGTTAAAAAAAAAAAAAAAAAANTTGCTGTGATTCATGGGGTCGCAAAGAGTCGGACATGACTGAGGGACTGAACTGAACTGAACTAAAGAAAAAAACAAACTTTCCATCCTCCACCCATTACCCTCAAGCAAGAAGATAATCCCCTGACAGTGTCACACAGCTGTTTCTGTGACCTTGAGGCTGTCCATATGTCACAATGGGCAGCCACACTCATCTACTCAGCACTTCCTCGGCTCTGGCATGTGCCAGGTGCAGGGCTGGACGTGGGGTTACAGGGTGAATGAGGCCCTGCCCTGGCCCCTGGCACACAGATTCATGATAGAGTTGGCCCCCTAAACAGAGAACTGTAAAGCAAGTGGTAAGTGAGAAGACAGAGGAAGGAAAATGAAACCAGTCTGGGCTTGGCAAGGAAGGGGTGGGTGAAGTAGGAGGTGGAGAAAGGGATGGAAAAGAGCGGGACTGGGGACAAATGGCAGCTGCGACCAGGGCTGCGAGTCAGGTCAGGACTTTCAGGCTTCCAGGAGG
>SJYA01012984.1:0-11373 GCA_006410615.1 Neotragus moschatus
CTTCTTCTGTTGGTTGATAATTCAACTAACAATTGCATTTTTATGGTTGGTAAAATTTAAATTCTGTTCTGTAATCATAATGAAGTCTCTTCTGCTTGTGTAGACTAATTCTGGAAATTCAAAATAATTTACATGAGTGTGTAAATTTTATTGACTTTAGCACCAAGTAGTGGGCTGTACTTATAATTGCTTCTCCACAGTTCTGATGCCATGACTGTTATGACTTGATGAGAATATCTATAGCGTCAAGGTCAATGGATTCTTTTTTCTATCNTGAAGTCTCTTCTGCTTGTGTAGACTAATTCTGGAAATTCAAAATAATTTACATGAGTGTGTAAATTTTATTGACTTTAGCACCAAGTAGTGGGCTGTACTTATAATTGCTTCTCCACAGTTCTGATGCCATGACTGTTATGACTTGATGAGAATATCTATAGCGTCAAGGTCAATGGATTCTTTTTTCTATCCTCTTCAACAACTAAATACATAGTACATTGTAATTTATTTCATTTTTACACACTAACTTTCTTGAACATTTTTTTTTTTGTCCTGGAGTTTGAGTGTTTTGTTTTCCTTTTAGAGAGAAAATATACCTCCTTCACTCGGTCTGTAATATCTAGCTTCTTTCTTACTAGTTTTATCTATTGCTTGTAATCTCTTCCATTTTTCTTCTTAATAACATTTTTGAAGTTTATTGGCTTCTGGTTTTAATGTGGGATGATTGATTTCTAGGTCTTTACTTGTTTTTATCCTTTTCCCCCCTTGAATTCTTGATTTATATTTACCATTTTGTGTTTCTACATTTTCCTCATTTTGTTGGCAAACATCCTAAAGAGACTTTTTAGAATGTTTGCATGGGAGGTAACCACGTATAGTTCTTGCATGTCTCACGATGACTCATTTTTGTATCCTTATTTTATTGACAGTTTGGGTATACAATTTCTTCCATAATCTTGAAGATCTTGCCCTGTTGTGTTCTAGCNACATTTTTGAAGTTTATTGACTTCTAGTTTTAATGTGGGCTGATTGATTTCTAGGTCTTTACTAGGTTTCATCCTTTTCCCCCTTTGAATTCTTGCTTTATATTTACCATTTTGTGTTTCTACATTTTCCTCATTTTGTTGGGAAACATCCTCAAGAAACTTTCTTAGAATGTTTGCATGGGAGGTAACCATGTATAGTCCTTGCATGTCTCACGATGACTCATTTTTGTATCCTTATTTTATTCAAAGTTTGGGTATACAATTTCTTCCACAATCTTGAAGATCTTGCCCTGTTGAGTTCTAGCTTGAATGGGTGCTGAAATGATCATCTGATGCCAGTCTGATTCTATTTCCTTTTCAGGGGATCTGTATTTTCCTTTCTGTAAGCGTATAGGATCTTTTTCCCCTTGGTGTCGCAGATATTCTTGATGATTGGCATTGGTGTGGGCCTTTTTTATTTATTGTGCTGAGCAGGAAATGCAGTGTCTCTCCATGGGTTATTGCTTAATATATTTGGTTTTTGATTTGTTTTATTCCCTCAGTGGTAAAGAATCTGCCTGCAGTGCAGGAGACCCAGGTTCCATCCCTGGTCGGGAAGATCCCCTGGAGAAGGGAATGGTAACCCACTCCAGTATTCTTGCCTGGAGAATTCCATGGATAGGGGAGCCTGATAGGCTATAGTCCATGGGGTCACAAAGAGTTGAGGACACGACTGGGCAACTAACAGTTTGACTACTAACATTGTACTTTCAGGTATAAAAAATCATGTATGGTTGCTTCTCTTTTTCAGGTGTCGCTGCCTATGTTGGCTGGCAAAGCTCCTCAATTCTCAAACCCCTGCTGCAACAAGGTCTTAGTGATGCTGAGGAATTTGTTATTGTGAAAGCTCTTAACGCCCTTGCCTGTATGTGTCAATGAGGGCTGCTGCAAAAACCCCATGTCTATGAGTTTGCCGGTGATATCGGTAAGTTTTTGCTTCTTAAAATTAGGATGGGAAAATGAGGGCGTGGTAAGAGAAATATGGGCTTTCCTGGTAGCTCACATGGTAAAGAATCTGCCTGCAGTGCAGGAGACCTGAGTTTGATCACTGGGTTGGGAAGATCCCCTGGGAAAGGGAATGACTGCAACTGATGGATAGCATTGTGAAGTCTCTAGACAATCTAGAGTCAGATTTTCAGCTCTTTTGTCTCTTTTGTGTGTGCGTGCACAAGCGTGCACACCCTCATGCATGCTTATGCCTGCATGTGTGTTGTATATGAGTGACATGCAGGCCAGTCACAAGAGCATTGGTTCTCCGGCCCAGGCTGGAAAGTACATTTTTGTTTTAATCTGTAGTTAAATCTTGGTGATCCTTGAAAGATGAAGATTTTTTTTTTTAAACACAATATAGATAAAATCTTTAACTGCTCTGAAGAGTTAGCTTATGTTTTTGGACACTTGATTGTTAGAGACTGTATGTGAAAGACTGTCTGTGACTTCTGTCATTACACTGATCACCAGCTAAACACTTGTAGTATTACCATTACTACTGTTAATAATTTTATTAACCAATGAAAGGATTAATTTTTTGACCTTTATAATACTTAACCTATGTTTATCAATTTAAAATTCAGAATAAGAACAAAGAGATATATGTGACCCTTTGTAAAAGTAAAAATATTAGAAGGTTTTAGTTTCTGTATCACTTCATTTTAAGGAAGTAACCAATGTGAGATTGCAAGTTGGCTTTGTACCAAGAAGACATGAAATCTTAGACAGTTACCTTTTTAGATAAAATATTATATTACTGCTTAATGCTTTGCCAATAGAATTTATAAAAACTCAAAATTAGAGTATATTGATAAGTTTTTCTTGAGGTAATCCTTGGAGAAAAAAAGACAAAGAAATTATTATTTTGATTATTTAAATTAGAGGGTTGGATAGTAGAGGTGTCCAATTTCTGGAAGTTTTTATGCATCAATATAGGTTTATAAAAGAAAAAAATTGTGGAAAATTTAGTATATGTAAATTTCTTATTGTGCACTCTAATATCTATAATCATTCTTTTAGACTGTAATCCTAATTTGAATTTGTTAATGATTATGTTAAAAAGAATTTAATAGTGAAGTTTTTAGTATTGGCAGTGTAATTGTGATAAAAATCTCTGCTACACTGAAATGCTTTTTTTTTGGTGTAATCTATAAAGTACTAAACTTTGGAATCATCTCTCTTTTTTCCTCAGATTTTAAAGAGCTAATAGCTTGGGAAGCAAAAATTATTAATATAATAAAAGATGTTATAACATCTTTTGAGTTTCTTTCCTATGTAGTATAAGGCAGATGTAGAAACACCCCTTTTCACAATTAAAGAGAAATTGTATCATCCTAACAAATATCTTGCTGCCTGGAATATTTTCCTGCTCATTTCTCACATCAACATTGTTCTTTTCCTCCTGTGAAAGTGGCATTGCCTTTTAAGTGTCAAATTTTCCTTGCTTTTGACTTTGATATTCTTTATTCTAATGAAAATCCTCTGTATATAAATATGTACTTGTATACTACTATAATTTCACATAATATATTCTTTCTGTTGCTTATTTGGAAATTATTTCTGATATTTAATATAGTTTATAAGTAGCATTTTATTTATCTTCAAAATGGATGTCTGTCAATTTTTAAGCAAAAATTGTCATAAAAAATAGTTTTTTACCCCTCTTGTCAAAATCTACAGAGATTTTTCTGAGTTCTGCTGTTTCTAGTCGGGGTCTTCAAGTGTTTAAGTTTAATGTAAAAGTAATTACCTTGAGGTACAGAGTAAATTTGGAGCATTGTGGAACTCCCTTGGAAGTAGAACTGAATTTGATACTTCCTATGGGGATGAAGATGAGCCTTTCTGAGGAAAATCAAGCAAATAATCATTTGTTGGCATTTTGAGCTGCTTAAAAGAAAAACGTGTTTAATAACTTGGAAACAGCTACTCACTTAAAAAACAAATGATAAACTGTGTGCATCTCTCTGTTGTTCTGTCTTTATGTGTGGTTAGTCTGTTCTAGAGATTCTTGCGGAGAAGGCAATGGCACCCCACTCCAGTACTCTTGCCTGGAAAATTCCATGGACAGAGGAGCCTGGCAGGCTGCAGTCCATGGGGTCACTACTAGTCAGATACAACTGAGCGACTTCACTTTCACTTTCCTGCTTTGGAGAAGGAAATGGCAACCCACTCCAGTGTTCTTGCCTGGAGAATCCCAGGGACGGGGGAGCCTGTTGGGCTGCCGTCTGTGGGGTCACACAGAGTTGGACAGGACTAAAGCGACTTAGCAGCAGCATATTTAATTCATAGCCACCTGGGAAGCCTCCCTTTGCTTCCACCTGTCCCCAGAAAACTGTGAGTGTATTGGGTGTTTTATGGAAAATCCTCTTGATTCTGTTTTCTTATATTTGGCATCTTTGGGGTTCTCTGTATCCGTTAGCTGCTTTCTGACACAATAATGCTGTGCGAAAATCAACCATGAGATCTCAGGAAGTGCTTCAGTCAGGTTCTCATCATGCATCTAGGTGTGAGCTCTGTGGGCGGCACTGCTTCAGGCCTTGCGTCTCCCGGTCTGTCTGGGGACTGGGATGTATCTGTCTCCTCCTGGGCCCACATCAGAGGGGCAGCAGCTACCCAGGTGACATCCTGGGTGGTGGCAGAAGCCTAGCTGTGCTGTGCATTTTGAGCCTCTGTCTGTTACATCTGCAGACGTTCCATTGGCTAGAGCAGGTGCTGTGACTGAGATGAAGGGCGGGCAGAGATGGACCCTTTGTGCGGGTGAGCGCCAGGTAAGGGTGTGACCGTGTAACACAGGTAACACAGAGGACTGGGGCCACTGATTCAGCCTCGTCTTCTGCCTGACTTCTGCCAGGTCGTCTTTTGAGATAATTTTTGAAGGTTTTTAAGTGTTTTCCCAGCCCTCGTTTTCCCTGTTGTCACAGGAAAACCCCAGCCCTTCCATCATTAGCTGTCTCAGAAGCTGCAGGGTGTTAATGGAATAACCAAAATCACTTCCATGTGTAGAAGAATTGGAAATGGGAGAACTCTGAAGACAGATACCTTGAACAGTTTTTTTTATCTTGCTCTATTTAAGTAATATTAACACAAAATAGTTTTTCTTTTAATTTCTTAAATTTATTTTTTATGGAACTGGCCCTGGTTTGTAACATCATCCAAGTTTCATTGTATAGCAGCGTATTTCTGCTTCTGTGCACACTGTAGTGTTCAGTTCAGTTCAGTTGCTCAGTCGTGTCCGACTCTTTGCGACCACGTGAATCACAGCATGCCAGGCCTCTCCCTGTCCATTACCAACTCCCAGAGTTCACTCAGACTCAGGTCCATTGAGTCGGTAATACCATCCAGCCATCTCATCCTCTGTCTTCCCCTTCTCCTCCTGCCCCCAATCCCTCCCAGCATCAGAGTTCCAGGTTGCATAGGAAATAAAGCTAAATGTTGTACATAAAGCTATAATGAGCATAGTAAGTAAGTGAAATCGCTCAATCATGTCTGCCTCTTTGCGACCCCATGGACTATAGCCTGCCAGGCTTCTCCGTCCATGGGATTCTCCAGGCAAGAATACTGGAGTGGATTACCATTTCCTTCTCCAGGGGATCTTCCCGACCCAGGGATCTAACCCAGGTCTCCTGCATTGGAGGCAGACGCTTTAACCTCTGAGATACCAGGGAATCCCCAAATGAGCATAGGGGTGCATACATCTTTTTAAATTAGTGTTTTATTGTTTGGATAAATCACTTACGTGCCACACACCAAATAGCTTGAAATAGCAGGATCTTATGGTAGTTCTGTTATTAACTTTTTGAGGAATGTCCGCAGTGCTTTCCATAGTGACTCCTCCAATTTCCACTTCTACAGTGTAAAAAAAGTTTCCTTTTCTACACGTGCTTTCCAGCACTTGCTGTTTCTCATCTTTTTGAATACAGCCATTCTGAGAGTGAAGTGATAGCTCATTGTGATTTTGATTTGCATTTCCCTTATAATCAATAATGGTGAAAATCTCTACATGTGTCTGCCAGCGAACTGTATGTCTTTGGAAAAATTCAGCTCCTCTGCCCATTTATGATGCAGGTGGTTGTTGTTTGGCTGTTGAGTTGTATGAGTTCTTTATATATATTGACATTAACCCCTTCTCAGCTCCATGACTTGCAGATAGCTTCTCCCACTCAATAAGTTGTCTGTTTTGTTGATGATTTCTTGTTTTGTGCAGAAGCTTTTTAGTTTGGTGTCGCCCAATTTGTTTAGTTTTGCCTCTCTTGTCTGAGGAGACATATCTGAAGATTTTTGCCAAGACTTTTGTCAGAAAGTGTGCTGTTTATGTTTTCATTGGTTGTTCCATTTTTCCAGCACTATTTAAGAGACGCCGTTTCTCCATTGTATAGCGTGTGCTCTTGTTCACAAGTGTGGGTTTATTTCTCTCTGGGTGATGATCTATCCACTGATGTAAGTGGGGTGTTAAAGTCCCCTGGCTCCTCTCTTTCTGTCAGCTCTTCCTTTAGGTCTGTTAATGATCTTTTGGCCTGTTGTGGTGCTCCTGAGTTAGGGGTGTGTGTGTGTGTATATATAAATCACTGTGATGTCTTCCTGATGAATTGCCCAGTTTATCATCATATGCTGTTCGTCTTTGTCTTTTGTTGCCTTTTTTGACTTGAAGCCTGTTTTACTTGATATGAGTATGGCTGCATTCCTCTGATTAGCCTGTCATTTGGAGTCTTCTGTCCCTTCAATTTGAGCCTATGTTTGTCCCTAGAGCCAAGGTAAGTGTCCTGGCAGCAGCATATATAGTTGGCTCTTATTTTTTCTTTTAAACTGTTATCATGTATCGGGTTATAGCTGATTAACAGTGTTGTGATCGTTTCAGCTGAACAGGAAAGGACCGAGCCGTCCATATACATGCATCCATTCTCCCCTAAGCTCCCCTCCCACCCAGGCTGCTGCATGATGTTGCAGAGCTGCCTGTGTTGTTCGGTAGTTGGTCATCCGTTTCTAATATAGCAGTGTGCACGGATCCACCCTGAGCTCCTGTGCCTTCCCCCATCCTTCCCCCATGGCAAACACAGTTTCATTCTCCAAGTCTGTGCATCTCTTGCTGCTTTGCAGATCCGTTAATTTGAAACATTTGGTTTTAGATTCCACATACAAGGGGTGTCATGGGCTTCCTTGGTGTCCCCTGTGATAAAGAATCTGCCTCCAGTGCAGGAGACCTGGCTTTGATCCCTGGGTGGGGAAGCTCTGCTGGAGAAGGGAATGGCCACCCACTCCAGTATTCTTGCCTGGAGAATCCCATGGACAGAGGAGCCTGACAGGCTACAGTCCATGTGGTTATCGTGAGGTTTATATAAAACATCTCATAGGCACATGTGTCTTTTTCAATTCTGGTTTCCTCAGGGTATATGCCTAGGAGTGAGATTGCTGGGTTATATGGTGGTTTTATTCCTGATTTTTTAAAGTAATCTCCATACTGTCTTCCATAGTGGCTATATCAGTTTGCATTCCTGCCAACAGTACAAAAGGGTTCCCTTTTCTCCACACCTTCTGCAGAATTTATTGTTTGTAGACTTTTTGCCGATGGCCATTCTGACCAGCGAGAGGTGATCTCTTATTGTAGTTTTGATTTGTAGTTTCCTCTTCATCTATTTATGTATGTGTGTGTGTGTATATATATATATATATATATATGACATGTATATCATTGGAAGGACTGATGTTGAAGCTGAAACTACAATACTTTGGCCACGTGATGCAAAGAGCTGACTCATTTGAAAAGACTCTGATGCTGGGAAAGATTGAAGGTGGAAGGAGAAGGGGAGAGGATGAGATGGTTGGATGGCATCACTGACTCGATGGACATGGGTTTGGGTAAACTCTGGGGAGTTGGTGATGGACAGGGAGGCCTGGTGTACTGCAGTTCATGAGGTCACAAAGAGTCGGATATGACTGAGGGTCTGGACTGAACTTCATTCGTTTAGACTTCTGTGTTTCTAGGTTTTTTCCTTCATTTGTGTAATATTTATCTGCCTTTTCATGATTATTGTTTAAACTTACTGTGTTTGAGGTCTCCTTTTCCCAGGCTTCCCAGGGTTGAATTCTCTCTTCTCTTTGGCTTCTGCTGCCCTAAGGTTGGTCCAGTGACTGGTGTGAGCTTCATGTAGGGTGATATTTGTGCTGAGTTTTTGTTTGTTTCCTTGTTTTTCCTTTGATGGGCAAGGCTGCGTGAGGTGGTGATCCTGTCTGCTGATGACTGGGTTTGTGTTTTTGTTTTGTTTGTTGTTCAAATGAGGCATCCTGCACAGGATGCTACTGCTGGTTGGGTGATGCGGGGTCTTGTGTTCAGTGGTTTCCTTCGTGTGAGTTCTCACTATTTGATACTCCCTAGTGTGAGTTCTCACTATCTGATACTCCCTGGGGTGAGTTCTCTGGTCATCTAGGCTTAGAGTCAGTGCTCCCATGCCAGAGGCTCAGGTCTGGATCTCGCCAGTCCCAGCACAAGGGGCTCCTCGTGTTCTTATTCTAGAGGCATGGGGTTTAAAGGTTTCCTCTTCGGAGACACTGGGACCTCCTTGCAGCAATGACAGGTGTCAGTGTTTTTCTGGTGAATCGGGAGAAAGACTTCATCTGTTTTCCTCCGGGGAAGCCTGCCCGCACCTCGCGCAGCTCGGCGGGCTCCTCACAGTCACAGAACCTGAGCCCTACGTGGGGCTCCAGAAGACCTCAGAAGATGCCTTCTGACCCTTTTAGGTGTGATAGTCACTGAAGTGGGTGGTCCCTCTCGGGTGCTGGTGCCATTCTGCTTTCTCAGAAGTGTCCTTGCTCACTGATAGAGTCATGAGTGCAAACTTTCTTTTTTGCATTTTAGTCTCTTTAGTTCAGTGTTCATTAATTTCATTCCTGTGCTCACTGGACTGCTTCTGAGTTTTCTTGTGGCGCTTTGAGTTTCCTCATGACCGCTATCTGGAATTCTCGGACAGATCCCTGTACTCAGTGGCTTTAGTTTCTAGAGAATTTTCATTTCCTTTCTGTGTCACAGTCTTTGTGCTACTCTTCAAGGTGCTTGATGAGGGTGTTACTCTTCCTGTGCCTTGGAAATAGTGAACGCTTCTTGATTCTGGTTCACCAGGCTGGAAGTTAGTAGTCTTCCTCTGTTGTCCGTTAGGTGGCACTATAGCCTCACTTTTAGAGTTTATTTGTGTGTGCTGCCCCTGGTTATCTTGAGGAGCCTGAGGCTCCCACCCTCTGCTGCCTGGGTTAGAGGTGTTACCCTGTAACTTCACGGCCACTCCCCGAGCCTCTGGTGATGGTGTGCCTTGCGCTGCCTCTGTTGGTAGCATAACTGCCTGGGCACCAGGGTAGTGGGCCCTTGGTCACATGCAGGGTCTACCGAGCAACGACGCTGCTCTCACAGGATGAGGGGAAGGTGGACAAGAGCTGGGGGTGTGGGCCCGTCTCTGCAGGTCTGGTGTTGCAAGTTCTGAGGGCTTTGCTGCCGTGGCAGGAGGTGTGGGGGCTGGAATTGTGAGCGCCTCTGTGACTGGGGTGATGGGGTCCTGGGCCACAGCTGCTGCCACCCGGTCACCGGAGGCTGTCGGTGCTGCTGCAGGGGAGGCTGCGGCTCAGCTGCTGTGGGCAGAGGACAGACTGCAGTCACCACTGTGTGTTCCCTGGTTCCACCTTCACTGTTTGCTCTGGTCCCCCCACCTCTAGACTTCTAGGTAAGTGGAATTCTGCACCTAGTTGTGTTGGGCAGAGGCACCTTTGTTGAGTTTTCGGTGTTGTACTGATTGTAAAGGGGAAAGACAAAGGGAGCATCTCACTCCACCATAGTATCACCATTGTGGTGGCGGAATTCTTATTTCTCTGTTAGCCTGAATTTCCGATAACAACAGAAGTCTTTAAATGATGATGTCTTCGTATGCTCAAATCTAATAGTTTTTTTTTGCTTTTTGTTGTTGTTTTGCTTTTAGAAGTTTGAATTTTATTCTAAATCCAGTTAGTGTAGCTGTTTGAATTTTATCCTAAATCTTCAGTTAGTTGAAATCCTTGACGTTAAGTGTCGTACAGAAACTAGTTAAAAGATGTGAAAAGATGCTAATTCAATTTTGTGGTTTAATCTTACATCTTAACTCTTTAATGGTGGGCAGCATGTTTTCTGCCTTTCAATTCATATTGTCTTGTGAATGAATTCGTGAGTATTAGTATTCGTATTCAATACGATCAGATTTTTGCATTTAAATGAGTGTCAGTCAGGTGAGATCATTCCCTTAATTCAAGCTGAGACTTGGAGGAGAAATGCCTTGACCATTCCTTGCCCTCTGTGTGGTGGCTGTGCGTCCCTGGACCTGCGTCAGGTGGATGATATGGGGTCCCAGTCTGCCGTGGGCTTCTGGCACTCGGGTCTCTGTCCTGTGGGTTTTAAGTCAGTCTCATGAGTGAGGATATGTCCGCCATCGTCTCCCAACAATTTGAATCCCAAGGAAAGAGGGATCTGTTTTTGCCCCCTTACAGTATTGTTCATAGTTATGAGCGGGAATAGTATGATGTCACAATGTTCGCCTGCTCAGTTTATGTCCCAGGACAGTCAGAGGCAACCTGATAGTAACATTTGGTATAATCCCCGTATCAGTAGTTTTGTAAGGGAAACATTTGTTGATCTTAATAGTGAGAAATTCTTTATAAACATAGTATCTTGATAGTGTGGAACTCTTTATGAACATGATTAGTCTGTGCCTTTTTTCCCCTCTTAGCCCCCTTTCTGTGTCACCCCAACCTATAGGTATGCTATGGTGCNTTTGGTATAATCCCCGTATCAGTAGTTTTGTAAGGGAAACATTTGTTGATCTTAATAGTGAGAAATTCTTTATAAACATAGTATCTTGATAGTGTGGAACTCTTTATGAACATGATTAGTCTGTGCCTTTTTTCCCCTCTTAGCCCCCTTTCTGTGTCACCCCAACCTATAGGTATGCTATGGTGCTGTGGGATTTATCACCGTGGTAGCTCATCAAATAAGCACAGCTGATGTCTACTGCAAACGGATGCCTTACCTTGACCCATGTATCACTCAACCAGTAATACAGGTATGAGTGTTCCAGCTTGGAATCAATCCTCCCTTCCAACTGTGCCTCTTTAAGAAAAAGATTTGGAGAGTCCTATTTGTATTTAAACTTTTAAAGATATACATTGGACTACAGACTTCTCACATTTCTTTCAAGGTAGTTAATGTTAATGAAAAAACGCTCTGGAAGGTGAGAGGAGTCCAGGGAGCTGGTATGCTGTCCAGCATGTTGAGTGTAACGCAGCATTCAGTGGCTCACCCTTTCTCCTTTTGTGCAGTGTCTGAAGCATCTGCTGTTAAGGGAGGTGTAGCAGG
>SJYA01012985.1:0-11847 GCA_006410615.1 Neotragus moschatus
AGTTTTACTTCTTATTTTCCAATTTGGATTCCTTTTATTTCTTTTTCTGCTCTGATTGTTGTGGCCAAAATAGTGTGTGCATACATGCAAACACACAGATAAAGATATTTTGAAGTACATATGCAAAAACACATCTCTTGGTGATAAGATTATAAATGATGGGACATAGTTGGGAAGTTTCTGTGTTTTTATTTACTCTTTCAACAAATACGATTTTTTTTTTTAAGAAAAGGAAGTTCTTTGTGTGTGAAAAAAAGAAAATCAAAAGAGATTAAATGAGATTCTGTTTAAGCATGAAGCAGTAGAACAGGTTATTTATAATCTCAAGAGTCTGATTTGTTGGTTATTATCTTTCACATCAAAAGCCAAAACATGTACATTGAAATGAATGTGAAATTAACACAAATGATCTTTAGTCATTAAAAATTATTCACCATGATATTCACTAGAGACAATTTATTCAGTTCAGTTCAGTCGCTCAGTCGAGTCCAACCCTTTGCGACCCCATGAACCACAGCACGCCAGGCCTCCCTGTCCATCATTAGCTCCCGGAGTCCACCCAAACCCATGTCCACTAATTTGGTGATTCCATCCAAAAATTTTATCCTTTGTTGTCCCCTTGTCCTCCTACCCTCAATCTTTCCAAGCATCAGGGTCTTTTTCAATGTGTTGGCTCTTCGCATCAGGTGGCCAAAGTACTGGAGTTTCAGCTTTAGCATCAGTCCTTTCAGTGAATATTCAGGTCTGATTTCCTTTAGGATTGACTGGTTGGATCTTCTTGTAGTCCAAGGGACTCTCAAAAGTCTTTTCCAACACCACAGTTCAAAAGCATCAATTCTTTGGCACTCAGCTTTCTTTATAGTCCAACTCTCACATTCATACATGACCACTGGGAAAACAATAGCTTTGGCTAGACGGATCTTTTTTGACAAAGTAATGTATTTGTTTTTTAATATGCTGTTTAGGTTGGTCATAACTTTTCTTCCAAGGAGTAAGTGTCTTTTAATTTGATGGCTGCAGTCACCATCTGCAGTGATTTTGGAGCCCCCCAAAATAAAATCTGACACTATTTCCGCTGTTTCCCCATCTATTTCCCATGAAGTGATGGGACCAGTTGCCATGATCTTAGTTTTCTGAATGTTGACCTTTAAGCCAAATTTTTCACTCTCCTCTTTCACATTCATCAAGAGGTTCTTTAGTTCTTCTTCACTTTTTGCCATAAGGGTGGTATCATCTGCATATCTGAAGTTACAGATATTTCTCCCAGCAGTCTTGATTCCAGCCTTTGCTTCCTCCAACCCAGTGTTTCTCATTATGTACTCTGCATATAAGTTAAATAAGCAGGGTGACAATATACAGCCTTGATGTACTCCTTTTGCTATTTGGAGCCAGTCTGTTATTCCATGTCCAGTTCTAAGTGTTGCTTCCTGACCTGCATACAGGTTTCCCAAGAGGGAGATCAAGTGGTCTGGTATTGTCATCTCCTTCAGAATTTTCCATAGTTTATAGTGATCCACACAGTCAAAGGCTTTGGTATAGTCAATGAAGCATAAATAGATGTTTTTCTGGAACTCCCTTGCTTTTCCCATGCTCTAGTGGATGTTGGCAATTTGATCTCTGGTTCCTCTGCCTTTTCTAAAAGGCAGCTTGAACATCTGGACATTCACAGTTCATGTATTACTGAAGCCTGCCTTTGAGAATTTTAAGCATAACTTTACTAGCATGTGAGATGAGTGCAATTTTGAAGTACCAGTAGTCCAATCCTACTGTGGGCAAGAATCCCTTAGAAGAAATGGAGTAGTCTTCCTAGTCAACAAAAGAGTCTGAAATGCAATATTTGGATGCAATCTCAAAAATGACAGGATAGAGAGGGAGAGGATGGGATGATTTGGGAGAATGGCATTGAAACATCTATAATATCATATATGAAATGAATCGCCAGTCCAGGTTCGATGCATGATACTGGAGGCTTGGGGCTGGTGCCCTGGGACTACCCAGAGGGACGGTACGAGGAGGGAGGAGGGAGGGGGGTTCAGGATGGGGAACACGTGTATACCTGTGGCAAATTCATGTTGATGTATGACAAAACCAATACAATATTGTGAAGTAATTAACCTCCAATTAAAATATAATTAAAAACAACAACAACAACAACAACAAAAAACGGAAAAGAAAATGACAGAATGATCTCTGTTCATTTCCAAGGCAAACCAGTCAATATCACGGTAATCCAAGTCTATGTCCTGACCAGTAACACTGAAGAAGCTGAAGTTAAACAGTTCTATGAAGACCTACAAGACCTTCTAGAACTAACACCCCAAAAGACATCCTTTTCATTATAGGGGACAGAAATGCAAAGGTGGGAAGTCAAGAAATACCTGGAGTAACAGGAAAATCTGGCCTTGGAGTACAGAATGAAGCAGGGCAAAAGCTAATGGAGTTCTGCCAAGAGAATGCACTGGTCATAGTAAACACCCTCTTGCAACAACACAAGGGAAAACTCTACACATGGACATCACCAGATGGTCAGCACCAAAATCAGATTAATTATATTCTTTGCAGCCAAAGATGGAGAAGCACTATAAAGTCAGAAAAAACAAGACCAGGAGCTGACTGTGGCTCAGGTGAAATCCTTATTGCCAAATTCAGATTGAAATTGAAGAAAGTGGAGAAAACCACTAGACCATTCAGGTATCACCTAAATCAAATCCCTTTTGACTATACAGAGGAAGTGAGAAATAGATGTAAGGGACTAGACCTGATAGAGTGCCTGATGAACTATGGACAGAAGTTTGTGACATTGTATAGGAGACAGGAATCAAGACCATCCCCAAGAAAAATAAATGTTGAAAAGCAAAATGGCTGTCTGAGGAGGCCTTATAAATAGCTGTGAAAAGAAGGGAAGGAAAAAGCAAAGGAGAAAAAGGAAAAATATACCCATTTGAATGAAGAGTTCTAAAGAATATCAAGGACAGATAAGAAAGTCTTCCTCAGCAAACAATGCAAAGAAAAAGAGGAAAACAATAGAATGGGAAAGACTAGAGATCTCTTCATGAAAATTAGAGATATCAAGGGAAAATTTGATGCAAAGATGGGCTCAATAAAGGACAGAAATGGTATGGACCTAACAGAAGCAAAAGATATTAAGAAGAGGTGTCAAGGATACACAGAAGAACTGTATAAAAAAGATCTTCATGATCCAGATAATCACGATGGTGTGATCACTCACCTAGAGCCAGACATCCTGGAATGTAAAGTCAAGTGGGCCTCAGGAAGCATCACTACGAACAAAGCTAGTGGAGGTGATGGAACTCCAGTTGAGCTATTTCAAATCCTGAAGGTTGATGCTGTGAAATTGCTGCACTCAATATGCCAGCAAATTTGGAAAGCTCAGCAATGGCCATAGGACTGGGAAAGGTCAGTTTTCATTCCAATCCCAAAGAAAGGCTACAATCCAAAAGTCTACAAGCAATAAATGCTAGAGAGGGTGTGGAGAAAAGGGAACCCTCTTATACTCTGCTGGGAATGCAAACTAGTACAGCCATTATGGAGAACAGTGTGGAGTTTCATTAAAAAAAAAAAAAAAAAACAGGAAATATAACTGCCTTACGACCTGGCAATCCCACTGCTGGGCATACACACTGAGGAAACTAGGATTGAAAGAGACACTTGTACCTCAGTGTTCATCCCAGCACTATTTATAATAGCCAGGATATGGAAGCAACCTAGATGTCCATCAGCAAATGAATGGATAAGAAAGCAGTGGTACATATACAAAATGGAGTATTACTCAGCCACTAAAAAGAACACATTTGAATCAGTTCTAATGAGGTGGATGAAAATGGAGCCTATTATACAGAGTGAAGTAAGCCAGAAAGAAAAACACCAAAACAGTATACTAACAGATATATATGGAATTTAGAAAGATGGTAATGATAACCCTGTATGCAAGACAGCAAAAGAGACACAGATGTATAGAACAGTCTTTTGGACTCTGTGGGAGAGGGAGAGGGTGGGATGATTTGGGAGANAGCCTATTATACAGAGTGAAGTAAGCCAAAAAGAAAAATCACCAATACAGTATACTAACACATATATATGGAATTTAGAAAGATGGTAATGATAACCCTGTATGTGAGACGGCAAAAGAGACACAGATGTATAGAACAGTCTTTTGGACTCTGTGGGTGAGGGTGAGGGTGGGATGATTTGGGAGAATGGCATTGAAACATCTATAATATCATATACGAAATGAATTGCCAGTCCAGGTTCGATACATGATACTGGATGCTTGGGGCTGGATGCTTGGACCCAGAGGGATGGAATGGGGAGGGAGGAGGGAGGGGGGTTCAGGATGGGGAACATGTGTATACCTATGGCAGATTCATATTGATGTATTGCAAAATCAATACAATATTGTAGAGTAATTAACCTCCAATTAAAATAAATAAATTTATATTAATTAAAAAGTAAGGCAATGCCAAAGAATGCTCAAACAACCACATAATTGTACTAATCTCACATGCTAGTAAACTGATGTTTAAAATTCTCCAAGTCAGGCTTCAGCAGTACGTGAACCGTGAACTTCCAGATGTTCAAGCTGGTTTTAGAAAAGGCAGAGGAACCAGAGATCAAACTGCCAACTATCTTATTAGGTCTAAATTAAATGCAATTTAAATAGTTAATTTCAAGTATGAATCACAGAGTAGTGATCTAATATTAATCACAAAATGGTATTTTTCAATCCCTTACTTAAGAAATTATTTTTATGGGTATAATCTAAGCACAGCAGATGATAGGTTTGGGCACTGAAAAGAGATTCCAGGTGTAATGGGAAGTAAATTAAGAGCCTTCTTCCACACTCTGGTGATTCTCCTTTGAGATGTGGTTTCTTATCCAATTTCCAAAAACATTTAAAAAATTTTTATTCAGTTCCAAGGGCTATAAATTCTTGAGTGATATATTTAGAATTTTAAGATTAGCTTTTGCAGAGTGAACTGGTGTCAAAAAGCAGTTTAACTCAGAGATTTTGAATAGCTTTTTCAAAAACAAAAACAAAGCAATATCTTTTATAACTGGTCTTTCTATTTCTTTCCACCTGCCAAAGTCAGGTTGCACAATGGTAAGGAATCTGCCTTCCAACACAGGAGACACAAGAGACACGAGTTCTATCCCTGGTCGAGAAGATCCCCTGGTGTAAGAAATGGTAACTCACTTTAGTTTTCTTGCCTGGGAAATCTCATAGACTGAGGGAGCCTGGCAGGCTGCAGTCCATGGGTTGGCAAAGAGTCAGACACAACTGAGCAACTGAGCATGCTTGCACGTAAAGTACAAAGACTGAATAGGAATAATTGATATGTCACCATTTTCTTATGTTGTGTGTTTAGTAAACAATCTTCTGATTCATGTAGCCTAAATTTGGTGAGGGAAGCAGACAGCAATTTTGGGATAAAAAAATCTAATACTTCCACAGTTCACATTCTGTAAATCCAGTTGGCTTCAGTTTGGTTTACAAATAAATGATTTTTGGATGAGAGTAGCAGTATCTTATTAAGAAAATTCAACTCAGTCACTGTTCTTGAACTGTCTCTCCTTCCAAGAATGAGTACCATCAAAGTACTCAATAAATGTCAGAGAAAATTATAACTATAAAGACAAGGGATGTCTTTTTATTAAAATTTGGTTATTTAACATTAACAGTGTGAGAAGAGTAATTTTCTCTTTGTTTATATGGAAATATTTATGTAGTGTTCTTTTGGGCTTCCCTGGTGGCTCGGAGGTTAAAGCATCTGCCTGCAATGCAGGAGACCTAGGTTCGATCCCTGGGTTGGGAAGATCCCCTGGAGAAGGAATTGGCAACCCATTCCAGTATTCTTGCCTGAAGAATCCCATGGATGGAGGAGCCTGGTGGACTACAGTTCACGGGGTCGCAAAGAGTCGGACACAACTGAGTGACTTCACTCACATATTCACTCACTCACTCAATATTCTTTTAAAAACAAAATTAAGAATGGGGCTAAGACAGGAATGGTAATATATGGCCACTTAGCATATTGAGTGCAGGAAGACAATTCTCCAGTTACAAATTCCTTCAACTGAGTATTGTAGGGCTTGAGGTAGATATTCTCTATGATGATGTATGGATCTAACATCCTATGGCTTAATTTATCCCCATTTTCTCAAATCAAGTTTATTAATACTAATGTGATTTTGTAGACAAGATACCCTGTGGAATATTCTAAGGAAATATTTTCCAGTTTGGTGATAATTTGTATGCATTAACGTTAATTTAAGAACTTTCTGTCATAATATTAGTTCCCTTAGTGGCATAGTTTAAGGGTATATAGCTAGTGTTTTAATTATTAGAGATATTAATTTGTTTGGCTATAACTAATTGTAGGGAAATACCATAGTGTAAATATATACAATACCATAGTCTAAAATATAAAGGAAATTTGCCATATGGAATAAGTATATGGAATCAGTTCAGTTCAGTTGTTCAGTTGTGTCTGATTCTTTGCAACCCCATGGACTCCAGCACACCACACCTCCCTGTCCATCAGTAACTCCTGGAGCTTGCTCAAACTCATGTTCATCAAAATCCTCTGTCATCCCCTTCTCCTCCTGCTTTCAATCTTTCCCAGCATCAGGGTGTTTTCCAATGAGTTGGCTATTCGCATCAGGTGGCCAAAGTATTGGAACTTCAGCTTTAGCATCAGTCTTTCCAATGAATATTCAGGACTGATTTCCTTTAGGAATGACTGGCTTGATATCTCCTTGCCATCCAAGCTACTCTCGAGAGTCTTCTCCAACACCGTAGTTCAAAAGCATGAGTTCTTGTACACTCAGTTTTCTTTATGGTTCAACTCTCACATCCATACATAACTACTGGAAAACCTATAGCTTTGATTAGATCGACCTTTGTAAGCAAAGTAATATCTCTGCTTTTTAATTTGCTGTCTAGGTTTGTCATAGCTTTTCTTTTAAGGAGCAAACGTATTTTAATTTCATGGCTGCAGTCACCATCTGCATTGATTTTGCAGCCCAAGAAAATAAAGTATTTCATGGTTTCCATTGTTTCCCCATCTATTCCCCATCTAAATGCTGAGTTTTAATCCAGCTTTTTCACTCCCCTCTTTCACTTTCATCAAGAGACTCTTCAGGTCCTTTTCACTTTCTGTCATGAGAGTGGTGTCATCTGCATATCTGAGGTTATTGATACTTCTCCCAACAAACCTGATTCCAGTTTGTGTTTCATCCAGCCCAGCATTTCACATGATGTACACTACATATAAGTTAAATAAACAGGGTGACAATATACAGCCTTGATGTACTCCTTTCCCAATTTTGGGTCACAAAGAGTCAGACAAGACTGAGTGACCTAGCACACAAGCACACAAAGAAATAGGGAGGTACTCTAAACAAGTTCAATTATCTAAAATTATTTGAAAGTCAGTACTATTAACCATTTTTATTTCTAATTACACTATTTGAAGATATTTATTTCATTGGTGTATACATAAATACATTATAATTAGAAGAAACATAGTTTAATATAAATATGGCTTATATATAAATATAAAAAGAGTCTTATTTATATTAAAGTATGTTTCTTCCAATTGTAATGTATGTATCCATCAATAAAATCTGTATCTTACTCGCTAGGTCTCTCAGACCTGTCTGGCTCTTTTTGACTGCAGCCCACTAGGCTCCACTGTCCACGGGGTTCTCCAGGCAAGAATACTGGGAGTGGGTTGCCATGCCCTGCTCCAGCCTATTCCTTTACCCTTACCTAAATCTGAATATTCAGTAATGAGAGCTCAAAACATTAGAAAGCACATGTATTACTATACAGATCATGCTTATATTCTGTCTTATACAGAACATTCTTCACAGTTTCAGCCCATTTTTCTCCTGAGTTATCTAGGCCTAAAATGACAATTTGTTAATTTGTATTGAAAGATAGTGGGCATTTCAACTATAAAATACTAATTATACAGTCAATTATATTAAATCAGTTTTTGATTAATTTGCAACTCTGAAGTATTTTATCATGGAATAAAAGTTCTTAAGAAAATGATTTCAGGATTATTATGGTTCAGCATCATGACCAAGAAAACCCTGTATATTATAGAAGACAGTTACTAAAATACAAATGTGGCAAAGAGTATCCTTAAACTTCAAGTTAATTATTATTGGGTGCCAGAAAATATTTTTCAATGTTTCTTACCTCATAAACACTTTGTAATAATCTCTGATAGTAATTTTAATAAATGTGGATAATGGACTTTTAATATAATATCTGTTATTGATAATCTGTAGAGTGGATATAAACAAGAATGTGACTATTAATTTTTATTATGCAAATAGTTCACTAAGGTATCTATTTCCCTACCTGCTTATTTCTCATTTTAATACTAACAGCTTTCCTGAAAGAAAGTGCATATCAGTCATTAAATTAACTGTTCAGAGGATTTAAAACTCCAAAGGCCCTGTTAAATTCAGTTTTATGTTGGCATAGTATGTGCAGTTTTGTCAGTAATTTACACTTAGAAAAAGCTGGTCTTCTTGTTTTTTTTTTTTTTTTTTTTTTCCNTCTCATTTTAATACTAACAGCTTTCCTGAAAGAAAGTGCATATCAGTCATTAAATTAACTGTTCAGAGGATTTAAAACTCCAAAGGCCCTGTTAAATTCAGTTTTATGTTGGCATAGTATGTGCAGTTTTGTCAGTAATTTACACTTAGAAAAAGCTGGTCTTCTTGTTTTTTTTTTTTTTTTTTCTGTCCTTGAATGAATAAAACTGCTTAGTCAGTGTAGGAAATTAAATGAACTAGTACTTTTTTGTTATTTATTTTCATATATTATTTGAAAGGCTCAATTTGAACCAAACTCTGGAATAAAACATATATTTTATTATATATTAGGGACACTGTTTCTTCTGTGGAAAGGTAGCTTTTGATTCAAGAAAATGTAAACTGTAAAATTTAAAATGAAAAAATATATAATATAGGAGTATTAAATATGATGTGTAGAGAAGGGAAAATATTAGGAGCCACAAATGAAGTGAAGAGGGAAAAAAAATCAAGAGACTATTAGACATTTATTACCTTAGATGAATTAGTGAAGTTATAGTTCTGGGATAAAATTGAGGAATCATTTGGACTAGTCTTTCTCCTGTTGGAAGAACTGTCAATAATATCCAATGACAAGGACAATGAAAAAAAAAAAAATTTCCCGGCTATTGAGACAGGAAAGAGTTGGAAAGGTATACCTTGTACCTTTTAAATTTAATAAACTCTTTGTAAGTGCACAACATCTTTTTGATAGGATTGCTTCAATAAAATGTTCAAAACTCCTCAAAATTGTATTCTACTAACCTTTGGTAGGAAAATTCTCTTTTTTTAAATATAAATTTATTTATTTTAATTGGAGGCTAATTACTTTACAATATTGTATTGGTTTTGCCATACATCAACATAAATTTGCCACAGGTATACACGTGTTCCCCGTCCTGAAACCCCCTCTCTCCTCCCTCCCCATTCCATCCCTCTGGGTCGTCTCAGTGCATCAGCCCGAAGCATCCAGTATCCTGCATCGAAACTGGACTGGCAATTCGTTTCATACATGATATTATACATGTTTCAATGCCATTCTCCCAAATCATCCCACCCATAACCTCTCCCACAGAGTCCAAAAGACTATTCTATACCTCTGTCTCTTTTGCTGTCTCACATACAA
The DNA here is from genome assembly GCA_006410615.1 of Neotragus moschatus. Lineage (NCBI taxonomy): Eukaryota > Metazoa > Chordata > Mammalia > Artiodactyla > Bovidae > Neotragus > Neotragus moschatus. The sequence goes on from SJYA01012985.1 coordinate 9,740, forward strand.
GGTTATTGTTACCATCTTTCTAAATTCCATATATATGCATTAGTATACTGTATTGGTGTTTTTCTTTCTAGCTTACTTCACTCTGTATAATAGACTCCAATTTCATCCACCTCATTAGAATTCATTCAAATGTATTCCTTTTAATGTCTGAGTAATACTCCATTGTGTATATGTACCACTGCTTTCTTATCCATTAATCTGCTGATGGACATCTAGGTTGCTTCCATGTCCTGGCTATTATAAACAGTGCTGAAATGAACATTGGGGTACAAGTGTCTCTTTCAATCCTCGTTTCCTAAGTGTGTATGCTCAGCAGTAGGATTGTTGGGTCGTGTGACAGTTCTATTTCCAGTTTTTTAAGGAATCTCAACACTATTCTCCATAGTGGCTGTACTAGTTTTCATTCCCAGAAACAGTATAAGAGGGTTCCCTTTTCTCCACACCCTCTCTAGCATTTATTGCTTGCAGACTTTTGGGTAGTAGCCATTCAGACTGGCATGAAATGCTACTTCATTGTAGTTTTGATTTCCGTTTCTCTGATAATGAGTGATGTTGAGCATCTTTTCATGTGTTTGTTAGCCATCCATATGTCTTCTTTGGAGAAATGTCTATTTAGTTCTTTGGCCCATTTTTTGATTGGGTCATTTATTTTTCTGGAATTGATCTGCAGGAGTTGCTTATATATTTGAGATAAGTTTTTTGTCAGTTGCTTCATTTGCTATTAGTTTCTCCCATTCAGAAGGCTGTCTTTTCACCTTGCTTATCGTTTCCTTTGTTGCACAGAAGCTTTTAAGTTTAATTAGGTCCCATTTGTTTATTTTTGCATTTATTTCCAATATTCTGGGAGGTGAGTCATAGAGCATCCTGCTGTGATGTATATCAGAGTGTGTTATGCCTACGTTCTCCTCTAGGAGTTTTATAGTTTCTTGTCTTACTTTTAGATCTTTAATCCATTTTGAATTTATTTCTGTGTATGGTGTTAGAAAGTATTCTAGTTCCATTGTTTTACAAGTGGTTGATAAGTTTTCCCAGGACCACTTGTTAAAAAGATTGTCTTTAATTCATTGTATATTCTTGCCTCCTTTGTCAGAGATAAAGTGTCGATAGGTGCATGGATTTATCTTTGGGCTTTCTATTTTGTTCCATTGATCTATATTTCTGTCTTTGTGCCAGTACCATACTGTCTTGATGACTGTGGCTTTGTAGTAGAACCGGAAGTCAGGTAGGTTGATTCCTCCAGTTCCATTCTTCTTTCTCAAGATTGCTTTGGCTATTCGAGGTTTTTTGTATTTCCATACAAATTGTGAAATTATTTGTTCTAGCTCTGTGAAAAATACTGCTGGTAGCTTGATAGGGATTGCATTGAATCTGTAGATTGCTTTGGGTAGTATATTCACTGTCACTATATTGATTCTTCCAATCCATGAACATGATATATTTCTCCATCTATTAGTGTCCTCTTTGAATTCTTTCACCAATGTTTTCTAGTTTTCTATATATAGGTCTTTAGTTTCTTTTGGTAGATATATTCCTAAGTTTTATTCTATTCGTTACAATGGTGAATGGAATTGTTTCCTTAATTTCTCTTTCTATGTTGTCATTATTAGTGTATAGGAATGTAAGGGATTTCTCTGTGTTGATTTTATATCCAGCAATTTAATATATACATTGATTAGCTCTCGTAATTTTCTGGTGGAGTCTTTAGGGTTTTCTATGTAGAGGATCATGTCATCTGCAAACAGTGAGAGTTTTACTTCTTCTTTTCCAATTTGGACTCCTTTTATTTCTTTTTCTGCTCTGATTACTGTGGCCAAAACTTCCAAAATTATGTTAAATAGTAATGGTGAAAGTGGACACCCTTATCTTGTTCCTGACTTTAGGGGAAATGCTTTCAATTTTTCACCATTGAAGGTAATGTTTGCTGTGGGTTTGTCATATATAGCTTTTATTATGTTGAGGTATGTTCCTTCTATTCCTGCTTTCTGGAGAGTTTTTATCATAAATGGATGTTGAATTTTGTCGAAGGCCTTCTCTGCATCTATTGAGATAATCATATGGCTTTTACTTTTCAATTTGTTAATGTGGTGAATTACATTGATTGATTTGCG
>SJYA01012986.1:0-10789 GCA_006410615.1 Neotragus moschatus
ATCTAGGCCCTTGAATCTATTTCTCACTTCCACTGTATAATCATAAGGGATTTGATTTAGGTCATACCTCAAAAGTAATCTTTTCCCCCTGTTCCATGAAGGATCAGAAGGACTAGTTGGGGGATGCCCCCAACTTCAAATACTTTCCCAAGCAGATTGTGCTGAAGCCCACCTCCTTACTTGCCTGCTCATCCTTTCTCACCTCCCTGCCTTTGGTTGCGCTGCTCCACATGCTTAGCCAGCCATCTCCCCAAACACAGGGGGCTCTGTCACTTTGCCTTCCCACCTAGTGTTTGTCCCTCTCTGAACACAGGCCCCAGCTTGCCTTTGGAGAATCACCTCTCCTCTCATATGAGGTCTAGATGAGGTCCAGACCCTGTCCTTCATTATCCTCCAGGGCTCAGGCATGAGTCTTTATTTTTTTTTAATGGTTCTTTGGTATGTGTGTGTGTATGTGGCAGGAGGCAGGTGACATAATTATAGACTCAGAGGAAGCTAAGAGCTTTTTAAGAGCTTAGAAAATATTTGAGACTTGAAGGAAAAAAAATGTGTTGGCCCCCAAATACTAAGACTGCAAAGCTGAAGTTAATAATGTTTACTTTGGTCAAACCTACCCCTTGCTAGTCATAAAAACTGTATTACCTTTGAAAACAATTTTGGGGGTGGAATTTTCTTCTTCTAAAGCATGTCCAAGCCTTCCTAGAGATTGGTCACTCTTACATTAGATCCCCATAGCCAAATAATGTCTAAAATGAAAGTATAAAAATCCTTTGAGATATGTATAGTAACCCCCCCCATAAATATATTTAATGGGGGCTGTGGATGCATTTTAATATTTTCTATAATATGCTTGAGACCTGTGTATCAGGAGAGTTTGGGGCTGCATGTAACAGAAAACTCAAGAAAAACTGCTTTAAAATTAAGAAAAATTCATATACCAAGCAGTCTGGAGCTAGGAGGTTTCCATAGCAGATTAATTCAGTGGCTCAATGAAGTCATACAAGATCTGGGTTCCTGTATGATCATGGACTATGGCCATATAGACAGCCCTCACTCTTCTACACAACCACAATCCACAGTTAGCCCCTGCTTTTAGGACAATGTAAAAGATTTGAGATGAACTGTCTTCATACATGTAACATACTCTCGAACAAGCCCGTTTAAATCAGTATACATACAGAGCAACTAAGCAAATTGGACAAGTAGAAAATAACTGGGAATGTAGATGAAGGGCATGAGTGTTCATTGTGCCATTCTTACACCTTTTCTAGGAGAAGGCAATGGCACCCCACTCCAGTACTCTTGCCTGGAACACNTACATGTAACATACTCTCGAACAAGCCCGTTTAAATCAGTATACATACAGAGCAACTAAGCAAATTGGACAAGTAGAAAATAACTGGGAATGTAGATGAAGGGCATGAGTGTTCATTGTGCCATTCTTACACCTTTTCTAGGAGAAGGCAATGGCACCCCACTCCAGTACTCTTGCCTGGAACACCCATGGACAGAGGAGCCTGGTGGGCTGCAGTCCATGGGGTCACGAAGAGTTGGACACTACTGAGCGACTTCACTTTCACTTACACCTTTTCTGTTGGTTTGAAACCTTTATAAATTAGGAACTTTCCTGGTGGTCCAGTAAGACTCTGCACCCCCAATGCCGGGAGCCTGGTTAGGGAACTAGATCCCACATGCCACAACTAAGAGTTCACATGCTGCAACTTAAGATTCTGCATGCCGCAGGTAAGAGCTGGTGTAGTCAATAAAAAAATAAATAACTGAGGGAGTGTGACATAGTGAGAAATGTGTATTTGGTTTATGACCCTGGTTCCTGACCTAGAGCTCCTAAGTCCTGTGGAATTTCCTGGGTGATAGAAGCATTTTTTGTTCTGATGAGGTGACTCTGGGTGGGCTCTTGGATGGCTTCAAGGTGGGGGCTGCTCACCAGAAAGATCAAACAGTGATCAGAAGCTTGGAACTTTCGGTTCCTAGAGACTAACCATCTATCATGCCAATATGATAAATCCCCTCCATAGGAATCCCCAAGCTACACAGTTTGGAGATCATCCAGGCTGGTGAACAAGCCTACATGTTGGCAGGGTGGCACACCCTAACCCCACTGGGACAGCAACTCTTCTCTTACCCCCCAGGACCTCGCCCTGTCTATGTCTTCATCTCTCTGTTCACTGGTATGCTTTGTCATATCCTTTATTATAGAATAAACCCATAATCATAGTTTCCCTGAGTTTTGTGAACCGTCGTAACAAATGAACAAACCTAGGAAGGGGGTTATGGGAACCTCTGATTTATAGCCAGTTAATCATAGTACAGGTAACAACTTGGCATTTGGGCCTGGGATTGAAGTAGGGGAAAGTCTAGAGGGGCTGAGCCCTTAACCTGTGGGGTCTACAAAAATGAATTAGGTTGTAGGATACCCAGGTGGTATTCGCAGAAAACCGGAGAATTGCTTGATGTAGAAACCTCACACATTTTGGTATCAGAAGTACTGTATCCTGTGGGTAAACAGTTTTCCCTTTCAGTAGGTGTCAGAGAAGTGGATTAGCTACAAAGGCCCTGGCTCATAGAAAGGTGTGGGTTGAAAAGGTAAAGTATGAAAGGGCAGGGGTGAAGAACCTTTGATTCCTAGGTGGTCATGTGGTCACCCATGGTCCGAGCAGCAGTGTGGCATTGCCTCTAAAGGTAAACCTAGGAGAATTCTCTGGCGCTGCAGTGGTTAGGACTCGCAATTTCATGGCCCAGGGCCTGGATACAGTCCCTGACTGGGTAACTAAGGTCCTGCAAGCCACGCAGCTTGGCAAAAAGCACAAAAATTATGTGCATTCTTAAAAATTTTTTAATTAAATAAATAAAGGTAAATGTTACCACTGGAATTTAGACATGGCTCCAAGTCCTGGGGAGTCGGCTAAATAGACGCATAAGGAATTGCGAAAAAAGTAAAATTTACAGACCTGCAGTTATGATTATCTGTATTAGATAAAACGAAATCAAAAGGGAGTCCTGTGTGCGACTCTGATGCTACACTAAGCTCAGATTTATTTCAGTGAGTCTGAGCTTTGGCCCCTAACTCAAAGCCACTCCCAGAGGGAAAAATTATGGCAGGAAAAACAGAAGATATCTCTCAGGCTTCTGTTCACCAAGAAAGTAGTCAGTCAGGGGTTGGGGGTGGGGTGAGGCAAAACTAGGAAACTATGGAAACCAGGGGGTATAATGTGAAGGAGTTGTTTCGTCAATTGGTGTCATATTTCCTGAAATACTAGCTAGAAATCCAAGGAAGACCATATGGTATTCATTGTGCTGTTCTTAGACTTTTTCTGATGGTTTGCAACTTTTAGAGGTCTAGGGAAAATACCCCCAAGTGCTTCCCATGTTTCTGAAGCAGTCACAGACCAGAGAAATATACTCGGCCATGCCTTGTGATCACATAATGACTGCAACCACTTCCACATCCAAAGCTGGTAAGAGTGAGAGGATGAGAGGGATGCACCTGGAGGGTGTTGGACCACTTCGCGGGGCAGCCAATAAACTCCTTTAGGCCTTAACCAAAAGTCACCAGAAAAGCACATTTGCTCCTACCTCCTGATGCAGCCAGACTCAGTCAAGCACTCCATCTTCCCAAGAAGAGCCACACTGCAGAGAATTTCCCAGACCTCAAAGTCCCATCCCTCACTTGACAGATGAGGAAACAGGCTGAACAGGCAGGGGTTTGTGCAAGCTCAGGTGACAAGCGCGTCAGTTGACAGTCAGGCCTGCCCATCAACCAGCTTCTGGCTGGGCACCTGCTCTGCAGGAGGCCCTGGAGAAGCTCGATGCCAGCAGGGCAGACAGTCACAGCAGCAGCCCAGGTGTGAAGGATCCTGAAATCCTGTGGAGGGGTGTGCACTGCCTCTCCCTTGAGCTCCTGGAGGAGGGCGAGGACCTATCTCCCCTTTCCGTCTCTACACAGTGGGGCTGCAGCCTCTGAGTCAACACAAGTTTCGGCCCCACTCAGGGGGTCACACTTTCTAGGTGTGTGTCCTTGTGTAAGCTAACATCACCTTTTTGATCCTCATTCCCCAAGGAGTAAAGTGGGATGAGTAATGCAAGCTTGCTGGATTTTCTGAAGGACTGAAACATATTGTTATATAAAGACTCAATGAGGAGGATGCTCCCTGGTGGTCCAGTGGTTAAGACCCCACACTTCCAGTGTAGGGGGCGGAGGTTCAACCCCTGGTTGGGGAACTAGATTCCACATGCCATGTGGCATGGCCAAATATTTTTTTTTTTAATAAAAAGACTCTACACAGAGAAGATGCTGAAACTGGAGTGGATCATTTCACAGAGGGAATGGGTCAGTTTTGGGGAGAACAGGCTCAGGCAGGGGCTCCTCCCCCCGTCCCACCCTGGACACAGACTTGAACCCACACAGACACTCCTACTCGCACTTTATTAAGTACGGGAGGACTAGTTACAACACGGTTGGAGGTGGCAGGGGAAGGCTCAGCCCCCACCCCCACCATCAGTGGCACACGATAATAAATAACTGGGGTGGGCACGGGAGAGAGGTGGCACAGCAAACACTGATAGCAAGGCGGGGGCACAAAAGCCCCACTCCCAAGCTGTGGCCACCATCAGCACTGGTCTGATACCATGATCAGGGAGGGGTGGGGCCCTCATTACAGAAGCCTCCAGAGTCACTAAGGGCCCCCTTTGTGGAGGAGAGGTGTCTTCAGCACTTGGACCCTTATTTGTGAACAGAAACCTGGACCCCTGGCTGGTCTAGTCAGACCCAGATAGTCGAGAGGCCACTGTCTCTCAGACTTCTAGATTGTTCTATTTAGGATCCAAGAGACGAATGGCTCATTACTACCTGGGGTCCTGATTGGTCTACCCAGGACCTAGGACCTGAGAGGGTCACTGTCACTTAGGCTCCCAACTGGTCCACTCAGGACCCATCAGCAATGCATCACTATCACTTAGCCTTCTGATTGGTCCATTCAGAGCTCGGGGCAATAATGATTCCTGGTTACCTAGACCTCTGATTGGTCAACAGGCACCCCAGGACAGGACCCAGGAAGAGCTTTAGAGGCCCCAGGGCGGAAGTGGGGAATTAAGTGCNACTTAGCCTTCTGATTGGTCCATTCAGAGCTCGGGGCAATAATGATTCCTGGTTACCTAGACCTCTGATTGGTCAACAGGCACCCCAGGACAGGACCCAGGAAGAGCTTTAGAGGCCCCAGGGCGGAAGTGGGGAATTAAGTGCTCAGGGTTAGGGAGATCTTCACAAGGCAGCAGGGCCCAGACTGAAACAAGGGGAGGTCACAGGGCAGGATATAAGGCCACCTGGCCGGGGTGAACCAGTAAGAGGGGAGGGGGCAGCTTCTGGGATAGCAAAGAGTGCCCAGCCACTGCTGGGAGTGGGTGTGGGGACCTTGACTCCTTCCCTGGGTTCCAGTCCCACCCGGGTAGAAACTGGGGTGCAGGAGCCGGTAGCCCTTAGTGCAGCTCTTGGCCCATCACCTCCACCTACGGGAACAGGGTAAGGGAGGGTTGTGGCTGCGCTTGCGTCAGTGGGCTCAGTCCTCCAACCCCTCTATCAAGTCCGCGATGCTCTCCACGTAGTAATGGGGCACGAGGTCGTGCTGGCCGGCCGCCAGGTAGGCCTGGGCCTCCTCCAGGCGGGAGACGCCTGTGAGCGTGAGCACGGTGGTCATACCACAGCGGTGGCCGAAGAGGATGTCAGTCTCCAGGCGGTCACCCACCATCAGTGTGCGGCTAGGGTCCACGCTGAAGTGCTCTGTGATGCACTCGAACATGTAGGGGCTGGGCTTGCCCACCACCAGGGCCTGGCGGCCCGAGGCTGTCTCCACGGCGGCAGCCAAACTCCCGGTGCCTGCAGGGACATGGACACTTGGTCAGTGCGGGAGGCAGCGGGGAAGGCATCCATCCAGGCCTGGGAACTGGAATCCTCAGAGGCAGCTTGGCGCGGGGGTTAATCAGGCTGAAATGAGTGCAAAGGCCGCCTGCTTCCCAGTCTCGGTGTGGGGGTTAAGGGCGTATATTCTGCAACCAGCTGCCTGCATTCACATCCCGTCTCCACTTTTCTTGGGCAAGCTATGAACCTCCCTGTGCCTCAGTTTTCCCATCTTGAATATGGAGCCACTGCACATAACCAGCCCTGGCTCAGTCAGTCCTGCCTGTGGTTCGCTATTTCACCCTGGCAGCAGTACATCTCTGGGCAAGCCAACCTGAGTTTCCTTGGACTCACTGGAAAGGGGGATCCAAGTGATGCCTGCCTTCAAAGAGGTGCTGTGGGCACCACAGGGGCAAGTGCTTTGGAAATGGAAAAGCATTTGGCCAACAGCAGTTGTGGTTATTGCTACAAGAATGTGTCCTGGCATTGGAAATTGGCACCAGCTCTTTTGGAACACAGCAGGGCACAGAAATGTTTGCACCTCTGACCCAGTCTGCCTCCGCTGGGAGTGATCACAAGGCGAGAATTCAGACTGGAGACAAAAGCTACATGCTTGAAGATGTCCGTGGCTGCAGTAACTATAATCAGCAGAATTGTGGAACGCATCCAAGTATTGAACAATAGGAGGGCTGTTGAGAAAAGGACGGTTCTGATTCTCAGCCCAGTACCATCCTGCCCCATACAATGAGTCCACTGTGCCCATCCCAGTGGTACATCTTTGTGCCAGAATGTTCTACCTTCACACTAATGTCCTTGAACAAATGATGATGATAATCACAATTTACTAAGCACATTCTAAAGTGCCAGGGGCTATGCGGGAGCTCGTGAATACCCATTTTACAGATGAGAAAGCTGATATTCAGTGTTGTTAAGTAACTTGTCCAGGGTTGCACAGCTTAGTAAGTGGCAGATAAAGGATATGCATTCAGGTAAGTCTGACTCAGACACACGAGGGCTGGCCTGTACTGGCTCTGGAATGCTGAATGTTTCCTTTTCAGGAATTCTGTGAGCTGGTAGTTAAACAAAGCCACTGTTTAAAGTCAACTGGTATGAACTTAAATAAAATGTTTAAAACAAAGGTAATAAACTCTCAAAACTCATCGCTGCATAATTATTTTACCATTATCTATGGTCTTGAGGTTATTTACATCCGTAATGATGAAAATATTACAGAATGGTGTGTACTTAACTTTCCTTCCCAAGCCCATGATGGGAAGTGACCTCATGTTGGTAGGCTGAAATTGGCCACCAGGGGGAGTATGAACATCACAGAAATTGGCAAAAGTGTAAATCAAGGCTCTTCTGGTTCTTAAAGATTTATCAGTATATCACTGGTCTGACCCCAAACACTCTGGGCTTCCTGTCTCCCTTCTCACGATCAATGACATTCAACGTGATTAAGCCAAAGGCACAGAAGGTGCACAAACAGCAAGTGTCTTCAGCCCTGCAGCCCCCAGATGAGGAGGAGGAACTTCCCTGGGGTCAAGGCAGAGCTGGCCCAGAGTGACCCTGTCGGGCAGGTCTCCTTGACCTCTGATCTCGAACTTGCCCACTCAGTTTCCTAAGAACTGAGTCAGAAGGAAAAGCCATTTGCCCTTTGGTTAGAAATTCCTTCCAGAATGGGAAGGGCTCAACTGAGTCATCCCAAAGGGATTTTCTCGGCTCCAGGACCATCGCTCTGCTAGCATCTTCCTTTCCTACCAGGTCTGAGCCTATCATTCTCAGCCCCTCGTGTCCCACCTCACTCAGCCAGTATTACTGAGGCCCAACTATGTGCCAGGCACCAGGGATAGAGCAGTGAAGGAAACTGAGATCCGTATTCTGGGGCAGCAAACATCCCAGCAGGGGCGTCTGAACGCAACTCTGCCCTCAGACCATCACATCCCAGTCTTCTCCACATCCTGTCAGCCAAGAGTCCTGCATATTCTGCTGGTGACGTATTCCTAAGACAGCAGGCCTTTCTATTTGCCGGCTCAAATGCTGCCACGTGGTAACAAGAAAAACACACAATTAAGCAGACCCATAGGGATGGGAGGGGGAACTGGGGTGAAATTCACATTATTTCAGATTTTATGCATACTGGGGTCTTAATGTTATTCCGCTTACAAAGCTCCACGATTCAGTTGTGTTCAAACAGGACAGCAGTGGTGTATTTCCTGAGCTCTGTCTCCCCCTCTTGGCTGTGGGGATGACCAGCAGAGCTGGTGGGCACAGACAAGTGGCTGCTGAGATTCAAGGGGCACACGTGGGCAGGGCCTGGTCTCTTCCCAGCACCTCTACACCATCCCTCCTGAGCCCTTGGGGGAGCTTCTGAACCCATAGCCTTCACCTGAGCTTTGAGGCCTCTGGAGAAACTCATTTTTCACCGCATGGCCTCAGGAAGGCAGGAGCCGCTGGCAGCTGGGAGCCCTGAGCAGTGCTCTCTCCTTGGATTTATGGAGACGCTGAAGTGGTCATGCAGCAAGTAGGTCTGCGGCAAAGCCAAGAGAGGCCTAGATCTATTAAGATTCCCAGCTTGGAACTGATTCTGCCACGGTCCAAGCCCTGTTCCATCCCTGAGAGCCCTGTCCTGCAAGATGCCTCCTCCAGGAAGCTTTCCCAGGTCTCCTCAGCCCTAGGCCCTCCCTGCCACCCATCATAATACTCTATCTACTCCATCAATTTCACCCTGCCCTCCTAGGATCTGGAATCAATACAGTCAGTGGCCAGCAGGGAGAAAGTGATGGAGATCTGTCCCTCCCTCAGCCGACTGACGGGTTGTCTCTGCTGTCGGTTAGCCTTTGCTATCCTCTGCTCTTGTCTACCGTGAACCCTCCAAGATGTAGGAGCCTCCTTTGCTCCCGCCTCCTCTGCAGATGTGAAATTCCCAGAGGACAGCAGCGAAGAGTGCCCTGGATGCGGGGGTGGGGTCTAGAGGCTGAGGATAATGTGGTCTCAAGCGCCAAGTTCAGGTCTTCTTGCTTTTGGGTAGCTTACACCCCTTCTCTTAGCCTCGGCGGCTTTAACTTGGAACAATAACTTCCACCTCCAGAATAATTCTGAAACTAAGTAACAGACATCAAGGTGCTTCATAAAGCTCTGTAACAGGAGAGGGCTCAGATACAATTTATATCATCTGAGCACCTATTACAGAGCAAGCACTTGCCCTGATCACTCTCTCCTCAGAGAAACTAAAAGTGACATGGTTAGTATTCCTATTTTACCCCCAGGGAGGAGATGCTCTACGGTTATGTAATTCAACAAGATTACAGAGCCCTGCAGCTGGGAACTCAGGTCAAACTCCATCCACCGCCCGTTCTCTCCGCACACCTGCCTTCAATGTGCCGCCAGAAACGCCTGTTCCAACCCTCGGGGCGAAGGGGGGGCAGGCTTTGTCCCCAACTCTCCCACTTCACTCCGATGGCGGGTGGAGAAAATGACAGGAGTCATGGAGGCTGGTTCAGGAAGGCTAGGGTTGGGAGTCGGGGTCCTGGATTGCACCTGTGACTCCCCGAGCCACAGTGTTCTCATCTGTCCAACCGGACCCCAGTTCTGCCCCTCACAGGGTGGCAGCTGCAAGAACGCTGCAAGAAAGACCAGATGCGGCCATGAAGACATGCTGGGCTGGTGCTGGGTGGGAACCGCCCGCACATCCCTCCAGTGCCCCTCCTATCGCCTGGAGACGCCCCTTCGCCAGCCCTCACCCCCAGGCATGGAGCTGAAAGCGCGGGCCGCCCCCCGCCCCAGCTGTTTCCCCGCGCTCACCGGGGGTCCGGCTGCCGTTGCTGAGCGGGTGCCACGGGTCGCGGTCGGTGGCCACCAGCAGGCAGTCGGGGTCGCGCAAGTGCGCGCAGGCCTCGCTCAGCTTGGCGAAGGAGAAGTGCTCGTCGTAGCCCACAAGCACGGCGCGCACGCGCGGGGCCGCGCCCGGGTCCTCGCTGGGGTCCCCGGCCAGGCGCAGCCCGGCGGCGCGCAGCTCGGCCCGCAGCCCTTCACCGCCCAGCACGAACACTGCGCCCTGAGTGTCCGGAGGTCCGAGAAGGCGCTGGCGCAGCAAACGCGCGGCGCACAGCGCGGAGCTGAAGAGCTGCTCGGAGCGCAGCCCCCCGAAGCCGAGACGTGCGAAGCGGAGGGCCAGCTCAGGCCGCGCGCGCCGGCTGTTGTTGCTCACGAAGAGCGCCGCCTTGCCAGCCTGAGCCAGTCTCTCCAGCAGCTCGGGGGCGCCCGGCACTGCGCGCTCGCCGTTCCACAGCACCCCGTCGCAGTCGAACAGGACCCCCTGCGCCCGGCCCACCACGTCGCGCAGGGCCGCGCCTCGCAGCCGCTCGCAGCGCGCCATGCAGCCGGCTGGCTGCCCGCACAAGAGCCGCGCCGCTCTCTTCCCGCGGGCACAGCGCGCTCGCCCGCAGGCCTGTCGCGGGCACCCGCCAATCGGCGCGCCGGAAGAGACAGGGGGCGGGGCCACGACCTGACCTGCAGCCAATGGAAGGGAGAGTCTCGGAGAGGAGCGGCGGGGGTGCTGGGAGCTATAGGAGCCTGGCGAAAAGGGCGGAATCTCGAGCTCCACCAAGGGAAGGGGGACCAANCCGGAGCCGCGCCGCTCTATTCCCGCGGGCACAGCGCGCTCGCCCTCAGAAGGCTTGTCGCGGGCACCCGCCAATCGGCGCGCCGGAAGGGCCAGGGGGTGGGGCCACGACCTGACCTGCAGCCAATGGGAGGGAGAGTCTCGGAGAAGAGCGGCAGGGGGGCTGGGAGCTACAGGAGCCTGGGGAAAAGGGCGGAATCTCGAGCTCCACCAAGGGAAGGGGGACCAATGAAGACCTAGCCTGGTCCTTCGTC
>SJYA01012990.1:0-10659 GCA_006410615.1 Neotragus moschatus
GAACGGCAGCTCATCTCGCTTATTGATCTCCAGTTGCTTCATTCTCGCGTAAACTTCTTCCTGCGTGCAGAATTCAGAGAGAATTCGAATATTCGACCTCTTCGTTTTTTTCCATTTCGCGTGGACGTTCACGAGTCAGACTCAAAACACGCCTTCACGTCTTCACTCCCCATGAAGACAAAAGTATCAAACAAGGTCCACGAGGAGAGGCTCGCGAGCGGAGAAAGTAGAAACATGGTCGCCTTTACTGGGGATGACCCTCACGTGTTCACAAAATCGTAAGCTGCTGCATCTTTACAAGTAGTCGTCTTCACTGTGTATGCTGTCTACTTCTTCACCAAATTGCAACCCGCATGTCTGCACATAGTCGTCTTTGCTGCGTATGCTGACCACTTCTTCAAAACACAATTGCAACCAGCATGTCTACACATAGTCGTCGTTACTGCATATGACGTCCACCTCTCCACGGAATCGCGACCAGCATGTCTAAAAGTGGTCGTCTTTANTTCTTCAAAACACAATTGCAACCAGCATGTCTACACATAGTCGTCGTTACTGCATATGACGTCCACCTCTCCACGGAATCGCGACCAGCATGTCTAAAAGTGGTCGTCTTTACTGTCTAATACCCCCACATTTTCACATCTTCACGCACTTGCAAGCTGCAGTTTCGTGTAGATTTTTACGAGTTAGACTCACGATACGTCTTCACGTCTTCACTTCCCGTGAAGACAAAAGTATCAGACAAGGTCCACGAGGAGAGGCTCGCGAGCGGAGAAAGTAAAACCAGGGTCGCCTTTACTGGGTATGACCCTCATATGTTCAGGAAATCGTCAGCTGCATCTTTACAAGTAGTCGTCTTCACTGTGTATGCTGTCTACTTCTTCACCAAACTGCAACCCGCATGTCTGCACCTAGTTGTCTCTGCTGCGTATGATGTCCACCTCTTCAGAGCATTGCAACCAGCATGTCTACACATAGTCGTCTTTCCTGCGTATGACGTCCACCTCTTCACGGAATCGCAACCAGCATGTCTAGAATTAACCGTCTTTGCTGTCTAATACCCTCACATCTTCACATCTCCACGAAATCGCAAGCTGCAGCTTCGTGTAATTTTCCACGAGTTAGACTGACGACAAGTCTTCACGTCATTATCCCCCCTTAAGACAGAAGTGTCCAACACAGTCCACGATGAAAGGCTCACGAGCTGGGAAAGAAGAAGCATACTCGCCTTTACTGGGTATGACCCTCACACATTCACGAGATTGCAAGCAGCATCTTCGCAGAGAGTCGCCTTTACTGTGTATGTCGGCCACTTCTTCACGAAATTCCAACCTGTATGTCTACAAGTAGTCGTCTTTACTGTGCACCCTTCTTCACATAGATGCAGGCAGATTACGCGACTATGCTACAGGCCGCCTTCTGGACTGCGCGTGACGCCCACATTTTTGCGGAGATGGACGCGGGAGGAACTGGCTCCAAGTTGTCAGAAAGCCAGTACACACTCGACTGCGATGGGCGGAAGACGCAAGCGAAGTGGAAAAAGATTAGGCGTCAGCCTGTGATTCGAGCGCTTTTATAAAGTAAACGGAGGTATATGAATGCTAGCTTATCATATATGTATGTATATATTTATATATATACATCTCTCTTTCTTCATAAAGATTGTTTCGCAATCCGGCCAGCAGTTAAGTCACTGACGCCTGGAGAAGAAGCAGCGGCGATACATAAGGCGATGGGGACATTTTGAGTTTGCATTCGGAGTAAGAAAGGAAGACTGCGAGCTCTGACGTCACCGGNTCTTTCTTCATAAAGATTGTTTCGCAATCCGGCCAGCAGTTAAGTCACTGACGCCTGGAGAAGAAGCAGCGGCGATACATAAGGCGATGGGGACATTTTGAGTTTGCATTCGGAGTAAGAAAGGAAGACTGCGAGCTCTGACGTCACCGGCTTTTCGGGGAGAAGCAGCGGGGACACGTAGGTCGCTGCGGTCATTTTGAGTTTCTGACAAGAACTGGGAGTCGTGAGGTCACTGGCGTTTCGAGAAGGAGCAGCGGCGATACACACGTGGGCCAGGTCATTTTATATTTGTTGTAAGGAGAAAGGATTGCGAGCTCTGAGGCCACTGGCGTCTCGAGACAAACAAGCGGCGACACATACGTTGACGCGGTCATTCTGAGTTTGTGAAAAGGAAGAAGGACTGCGAGCTCTGAGGTCCCTGGCGTCTCAAGAAGAAGCAGCGGCGATACACACGTGGGCGCAGTCATACTAGTTTTGCAGTGAAATCGCTGACGCCTGGAGGAGAAGCAGCGGTGATACACTCGTCGGCGTAGTAAGAGTAGATCTGTACGAGAGAGAGCTGCGACCTGAATCGAGGACGCAGCTACAGCTACCATTGCAGACTGGCGAGCAGAAGCTAGATGTGGCAGGTGGTTATGTATCTCTGGGCCGTCCGCCCCCATATCTCCTCTGCTGAAGTGGTGTGTGGTTATCTTGTAAGAAGCTAGAATACGTACTTGTCGCTTCTGAAGCAGTGCATCCGCTCGAAGAATTTCCGAAGTGGTGAAGCGAACTGTTTCTAGGCGGCGCTTCGCGAAGATCGGCGGATTGCGGCGACGCTGCGCTGCAGAGTAAAACACGAGGGACATTTGGAAGAATAGTGTGCAAGTTCATCTGGCGCTACATAGATTTCGCGACAACACGGCAAGAGGCGGCGATGCTGCGATGCAGAATAAAAAACGAGGGACCCTCACTAAAGAAGCTCGCGCGCTTACTTACAGCTACACGAAGCGCGGTGGTACACGGCGGAATGCGGCGACGCTGCGCTGCAGAGCAAAAGATGAGGGACGTTTAGTAATCATGTCGTGCGTTCGTCTGATGCTACATAGATTCGCGACTACACTCAATCCTGCAGGAGTAGAACAGGGGATCGTGACAAGGGTGGGGATTTTCCACCACAGAGTCTGCACGCGGCATATATAGTGTGCAAATCTGCGGCGAAGAAGAAGATCAAAGCAGGAGGCGGGGACAGAGCTGCGTTCTACACGTCGCATATGCCAGATCAGTCTACGTCAAGCGTGCCACGAGGGTGAAATATAGCACACACTCTTTTTGCTTGTCTTTTATCCACCAACAACCGCTGATGACGTGATATATAGGGTGGGACGGAGCTGCTCTTCGCACATTTCCATTGTCAGACCACAGTCTACTTCTCCTCGGTCTGCTCCTCCTCTACGTATTCCTCCTCTAGCCCTATACCCACTATGTCCTCTGTCTATTCCCCCTCTACCTCCGTCTGTAGCACCTGTGTGTACTCCTCCTTTTCCTCCTGCTATTCCTCTGCCTCTTCCTCCTCTGTCTGTCTCTCCCTGTCTGACACGCTTCGAGCGCGAAATATAACAGATGAGCTTGTTCCACGTCTTCTGTTCGTCCGCAACGGCTGAGGACGCCGTATCCGACGACGGCACGAAGCTGTCCTTTACACTTCTGAACTGTCGAAATCAGGCTACATCAAGCATGCCATGAACGTGAACTTTAGCAGGCGTGCTTTTTATTTGTCCTCTGTACGTCAGGAACCGCTGAATACGCCAAACACCAGGCGGCCGTACGCATCCAGGTAGCGCGTAAACAAGTACTGAACCGCACAGCCGGCAAGAAGCTGCCCTTCATACCTACGGTCTGTGCACATCACTCTACATCAAACATGCCGCGGGCATGAACTCTAACCGACGTGGTTTTCCTTGTCCTCTATGCGTCAGCAGCTGCTGAAAACGTCGAAGACCAGGCGGACGGACGCGTTCAGGACACGCGCAAACAAGTACTGGACCGGACAGCCAGCACCAAGCTGCCCTTTACACCCCTGGTCTGTGCACATCAGTCTACATGGAACATACCATGAGCTAGGACTCTAGCAGACGTGCTTTTTACTTGTCTTCTATGCGTCAACAACTGTCGACAACTACGCGGACGTACGCATTCAGGACAAGTATGAATTAAGTACTGGACCGCAGGGCCGGCACAAAGCTGCCCTTTACACTTCTAATCTGTTTGAATCAGGCTACACCAAGCACACCATGGGCGTGAATTCTAACACATGCGCTTTTTACTNCGTCGACAACTGTCGACAACTACGCGGACGTACGCATTCAGGACAAGTATGAATTAAGTACTGGACCGCATGGCAGGCACAAAGCTGCCCTTTACACCTCTAATCTGTCCAAATCAGGCTACACCAAGCACACCATGGGCGTGAATTCTAACACATGCGCTTTTTACTTGTCTTGTATGCGTCAGCAACTGCTGGGAACTTCGAAGACTAGGCGGCCGTACGCATTCGGGGCGCGCGTAGACAAGTACTGGACCACCGCAAGGCCTAATTCGAATGGCTGGGCGCCAGTAGACGCATGTCTGCACAGTGCCCCTCTCGTTTGTGTTCTTCGTGCAGTCTTACGTCGGAAAGGGCACTCCTGCAAAAATCTTTCTTCTGCGTCGTTCAACAACTCCTGCATATTTGAAGGCCTCTGGAGTGCCCACTGGTGAAACGCTGCGGTCGCAAAGAGCAGCGCAGTACAAAGGAGAGAAAGGGTCTCATGACTGTCCTGACTCTGTCTCATCAATTATCTGATCGAAGTAGCAGAACTAGCGCGCAGGGTGTAGCCGTCTCCTGCGCGAACTGTGTGTCTATATCACGGTCTTCAACACGGATATTTCTTATTTGCGGGTTGTTCCTGCATATATTGTCATTTCAGTACGACTGTGTATGTGCATCTCTTCGCCGTCTACTTCTATGGCCATCAGTACGAGTGCCAAAATTCTCTCCAGGAAGGGTAGCATGGAGGCGAAACCGTGCTCTGCCTGGATAACGGCGGGGACGTCTGCCTCCCCTGCGCCCATCCAGGCGTGAAAGGTGTTTCGAGTAGGTAATGCCACCAGCAAGAGGCGACAGCACATCACGAAGAGAGGTTTCTCGATGCTTAAAGCGCCCAAGATCATTTTCACTGAGGAGAGACTTCAGTACTCCCCATTGCAAAGAGTGTGTGAATGCCCCAGACAAGCTTATCTTTGTGCATGTTTTTTTCCCTCCCGACCACATACGCCTATTGCACTCAGTGACGCCTACGTCGAATGCAAACTTTACTGCTTCCCCTTGACAAAATTGAGTGAACGCCCCAGACAAGCGTCTTTTTTTGCACCTCTACCCCTCGACCATATACCCCTACCCCACCCAGCGCCGCTCACGTTGGGAAGAGACTCTTTGCTGCTTCCCGTTGACAAGACTGAGTGGACGCCCCAGATCAGCTTATCTTTTTGCATTTTTACCTTCTCACCGTATAGGTCGCGACAGGAAGTGTACCACGGGTGTGATGTTCCTGAAATCTACCGTTGTCACTACCAAAGCCACTTTCCAGAAATGGGCATAGGCTCAAACGTTACGCCTGGGCCTTGAATACCTTGTTCCGCGTCTTCTGCCTATTTACGTGCCGGGAAAGGAAGCTTGCTCTACAGCTTACCGCGGGATTTCNACAGGAAGTGTACCACGGGTGTGATGTTCCTGAAATCTACCGTTGTCACTACCAAAGCCACTTTCCAGAAATGGGCATAGGCTCAAACGTTACGCCTGGGCCTTGAATACCTTGTTCCGCGTCTTCTGCCTATTTACGTGCCGGGAAAGGAAGCTTGCTCTACAGCTTACCGCGGGATTTCCTTTGCAGTAATCTGCTCTGTCTTTCTGCACGTTTCTTCAGGTATCTCCCCTGCGCGTCGACATCCTTCACCAGGTACCCCTCATCCTCAATTTCCTCGTCTTCTTCATCATCTTGTTGGTGTACCTCCTTCCTCCCGTCAGCCGCGTCCGCGCAGCCGGTCTCCGGTAGTTTCCGCATCCCCCGGGGCAGACTTTTGCCCCCTGACGTCTGACCAGGACCGCTGATGTCGCCGTTGCTGCTGCTTTCTGCCGCAGCTTCCCTCTTTTCTGTACGCTTAGACGGGTCTATTTTCTCTCCATGACCGACCGCTACACTGTCTCTCGCGCGCTCTTGCCGCTCAGGGCGCTCTCCATCCAACTTTGTCCCTATGGCGCCGCCCTCAGCTCGTTTCTCGTGTTGCGTTCTTGTCCCCTTAAGCTCCACCCCGCAGCTTTTGCCAGAGTGGCGGCGCAGGTGCACCCGTGGATTAGCTGTGCTTGCTTCCGCAGCTGCAGTTTCGGTTCTAACATCTGCAGCTGGGCGTGTCACTTTGGCATACGCAGGCGTGCCCTCTGGAAACTCGTGCACATCTTCCTCTGCGGGCTCGGCCGTAGAAGGCCTCGAGCTGCCAAGGGTCGCCGCAGTTGGTGCACGACAGAAACTTTCCTTGGCGCTGATTTCTCTCGTTGTGTCTTTACTCGCGACTCCATAGCCGAATGTTCGCAGTATGTCGCGCAAAGGCTTTTGGTTGGCCCCATCCTGCGGCTGCGCCACCATTTCGCCCGTCTTCTTCCCTGCCTCCACGGCGCTCCGTGCACCGGCAACTGTAGACCGCCGGCGATATTCGAGCCCGTTGAAAGTTCCTCCGCTTGCTGCAGTCTCCTTTCCCACCATCGCGGGAGTGACGCCTGTCATCATCCTCAACGAGTCGAGGAGTGAGGACAACGCTGCACTGTGCTGCAGTATGCCAGGGATAACATTCGTATCTATGTGCGTGGCGTCGTAGTGGCGCACCCATATCGGCCGGACGTAGTGTGCGAGAGATTCCGCGTCTAGAAGAAGATGTAGAAGGAGGCAGGTGGGTGTAGAGGCGCAGCTCTGTCACGCAGGAGCAACACACATAGCTTCAAACGTTCAGGTGTGAATGAAGCTCGACAGATCATTTTTCTGTTGCGGCCGCGCACAGGCCAGTACGGCGAGCGCAAGACGGGTCGGTACAACCTGCAAGGATTAAAGATGTTGCTGTGGCACCTAGGCCTCTTGCCGCTCGGTAAAAAGGACGTCTAGCACTGCCGTGCTTTCATGTACAGTGTCACACTTCAAGCTTAGCGAGTGCTGACTTCTAGTGCGTACTAACTGAGAAGGAGATTCCCAAACCTAGCATTTCCACGGAGAGCTGCGCCTGAGCGCACCGCGGAACTGTGTCTCGCGCACATCCACGTACTGACCTGAAATGTGTAAATTTCCGGCTATGAGCCGCACTCTGCATCCTGGGTTTTTCTACGTAAAGCGGCCTGTCTGCTCGCCTCGTAGAACCACGATACAGCGCCCATTCCAACGCCGCTACCGTCTGGATAGCTACTGTCACAAAATAGCTGATGGGGGGCCCTCCCATATACTGACACAGGACGGTGCGCAACTCCCCTTGACGACGACTTAGGCTTCTATCAGACGCATGAAGACGGTCTGACATTGCACATCTCAGATCCTCGACGACGGTTCAAAACGTTCGCACCGGCGCCAGCTACACGCAGGGAGATTTACGTTCCGGCTGCAACACCAAGAGTCACTGCGCTTCCCTAGTATACATCAATTTCTTTTTCGCTCTCCGTTTTTGACACTTTGTGTGTGCGTAGTCAGGTAACGCCTGGGGTGTGTGGAGTGGGAGGCTGGACACCGCACCGGTTTCGACGTCGTGTCCGTCTGGGTAGGTATTGTCAAGAAGTACCTGTTGGGGGGCTTTCTCACATTGGATTGACACATAATAGTGCGCGACTCCCACTCACGATGAGGTAGGCTTCTATTAAACACATGAAAACAGTCTGACGTCACACATGCCAAATCCTCGCCCAGGGTTCGAAAGTTCCGCGCCCGGCCTGCTGCACGCACGGGAATTTACGTCTTGGCTCCGACGCCGGAGTTACTACGTTTTCCTCGCATAGCATGATCTCTTTTTCGCTCTTCGCTTTCGGCACTTCGTGCCTGCGTAGCTAGGCACCTCTTGGGTGTGCGGAGTGAGAGGCTGTGAAATATCAACTTGAGCATAGGTTCTGCCACAGTTACTACCCCGGCCACACGACCCCCTCATACCGTTTGTTTCCCGTCATATATACATGTCTAGCTACTGCTACTGTTGTTAATACGAGACATATATATAGATGTTTATGGCATTGCTACTAGCACGACCGAACGACCTCTCTCTGCCTGTTTGTTTCTCTTCTTATATACAGGTGCAGCTACTGCTTGTGTTGTTACTATGAGGAATATATATATGTTGATGGCGCTAGCCCCACATAACGACCTTCCTCTGACTGTTCGTTCCTCCCCGCATATGGGTATGTAGCTACGTAAGGCGTCCGTGTGTATGGTGAGTTGCAATTTCCTCTCGAGCGTGCCGCACTGCTAGAATACACAGTTGGAATCTNACTGCTTGTGTTGTTACTATGAGGAATATATATATGTTGATGGCGCTAGCCCCACATAACGACCTTCCTCTGACTGTTCGTTCCTCCCCGCATATGGGTATGTAGCTACGTAAGGCGTCCGTGTGTATGGTGAGTTGCAATTTCCTCTCGAGCGTGCCGCACTGCTAGAATACACAGTTGGAATCTCGTCTGCTGGCGTTCACTAGCCGCTTACCCGCACAAGCGCAGCGAAGCGCTGACGCCCCAGCCTCTCATATCCGATAACGAGCAAGTAAGCTACTACCATGTAGAGCCATTCGTCTCTTCTCGTCATTTCCGTCCCATGTTTGTTAATTAGAGCCTGAACCGCTCCCTTGAGCATAGGCTTGTAGCGAAGAACACCGTAAAACGCCTCCGCAATAAAAGTGGCCCTTTCAGAACTCTGCCCTCTGAACGGAGTCACACAAGTTCTATCGCCAGAGCTAATTGTGGCAGAATGCGGCGTGAAGTGGAAACAGAGAATCCCCAGGTAGAATTCTCTCGCACCCACAGCGTGGACTTGCAGTGGAAAGGTCCAGGCTGATACCCTTCCACCGGCGTATGATCATGAGATTTTCTTCAACGTACACCACACATGCGTCTGCACATGTAGACAGCACCACCGGTAAATACGCCGGCAGATAGTGAGCGCTCGTGTGTGCGCATCCCGTAGCCAGACCGACATTGACGAGGGAGGCTACAACCTCTTTCGACCCGCCGTTTCCGTGGGCGCGGACTCTAGATGCTGCACGTGGGCGCTTGTGCGCCCTCCAAGGCAAACTCTTCGCTGTCAAGCGGAGAAGCCGTAAGGAGCTTCCGCAGGACAAGAGCTACGCCGTAATTGAGAAACCGACGCGGAAACGTGCGGGGGGATGTTTAGTGGTTGAAGGGCGAACGGCTACGATCTCCTCGAATCAAACTATTGAAAACGTGACGTTGTAAACGGGAGAAGACCGTTAATCGTGCTACCAACTTAACACGACCTTCTCGTCCGCCGCATGTGTATGTGTTGTCTGCTACTTGCGGTGACGCGATGGGAAGGAACGTTGTAACTAAGTGCAGAGGCGGCTACCATGAAGTAGAGGTCTCAGGCATTACGGCTTTAAGCTCCCGGATACAGATCCTAAAAAAGTGTTCCGCAGCGTGGACTGGCTTTGCGACAATAGCACATTACGCCGACACTACGGAAATTGCGTGTCACTCGGCGCGTACCAGCGCCGCTTCACCGACATGGAGCGTGCGGCAGAAGCGGCTCATAGTTGCAGTACGTGCGGGTCTGTGGTTTTTGTGGGTACTTTTTAGTTAATTGCTGGTGGGGATGCTTCCCTTGCATTATATCCACATCCCCTGGTGTCAAGCACACTGGCGCCGCTCAACGAGCGCGATATAGCGCCCAAACGCTTGTGTGTTTGGCCTGATACACCTGGGGAAGCAATTACTGACTTGAGCTGTTCTTCTGCGAAAGTCTCCACTGTGTACATGGCCGGGTTGTACGTGTGCAGAAGGCGGACAACTTCTGGTAGAGTCCTTGCGCAGCGGCCTTCTGCGTGATCTTCGTTTCTTTTCCGAAAACGAGGCCGCACACTCCCCGGGGCCCTGTGCCTGCTGAGGCTTGTTCCAGAATACGAGGTCCGCAGCATCGTGACAGGTGGTTGCCGACAGGTGCTGTTCTTCAGAAAAACTTACGAAGCAGCTGTGGACCCTGCCCTCTGTTAAATGCTGGGCAAGAATGTTGCATGTTCTCAGTAGTAGGTCAAAGCAATTGTGTGGTGCCTCCCAACTGACGCAGCTGCGCACCCTGCCTCCCACTATTGCTAGAACGCTGCTTTCTACTGATTGCTGGAGGAGACTGTTGCATATTTCCAGAAGCAGCACAACGGGGATGCCTGATGCCGCGCAACTGATGGCATCCCCTTACTACTGCTAGGAGGCTGTTTTCTACCAGTTGCTGGGAGCGAATGTTGCATATTCCCGGTAGCAGCAGACAGGGGATGGCTGATGCCTCCCAGCTGATGGCAATGTGCACATAATTACTGATGTGCTCCGCGGTTGGTCAGAGGGTTGCAGTCGCCTTTACCGAAGGCCTTCGCCGGCACTTTGCGGGCATATGTTCTGCGTGCTGCATTGCTACCTGACTACTGCACAGCGACGACTCCGCGCAAAAATGATGGTTACCTATACGTCGTTGTACGAATGTCTATGTGCATATATATGCGCGCGGGTCTCGTCTAGTTCTCTCTCGCTGCCACAACTGTGGCCTCCGCCGAAATCGCTGTTGGTGTAGACCGACGTGGCCTCACACTTCTACGGAG
>SJYA01012991.1:0-13188 GCA_006410615.1 Neotragus moschatus
CTGGCGTGCTGCGATTCATGGGGTTGCAAAGAGTCGGACATGACTGAGCGACTGAACTGAACTGAACAGGCCAATATCAATGATGAACATAGATGCAAAAATCGTCAACAAAATTTTAGCAAACAGCATTCAGCAACACATCAGAAAGCTCATACACCATGATCAAGTTGAGTTTATTTCAAGGATGCAAGAATTCTTCAATATATGCAAATCAATCAATGTGATACACTATATTAACAAACTGAAAGATAATGTTGTAGCCACTAGTTCCAGGAAACAAACTCACTCAGAAGGACAGTACAGATAGTGGAGTGCAGTTTATTATGCTGGTGGGCCCAAGGCAGAGTCTCCTCTTAGCCAAGGACCTGGATCAGTTTTTGTGAAAACCTTATATACCCTAAGGGTACATGCTCAAATCNAGATAATGTTGTAGCCACTAGTTCCAGGAAACAAACTCACTCAGAAGGACAGTACAGATAGTGGAGTGCAGTTTATTATGCTGGTGGGCCCAAGGCAGAGTCTCCTCTTAGCCAAGGACCTGGATCAGTTTTTGTGAAAACCTTATATACCCTAAGGGTACATGCTCAAATCCACCTCCCCAAATTCTCTGAAACTAGTCTGAACAAAGGAAAAGAAAGATACAATCAAAGTTAACCTGTGATTCATATGCCTTAAGCCTAGGTAGTTAACACTGGACAATTATTAATAGGCCTGTGATCATACCCCAATATGCATAATAGAATTTATGATTCTATTTGGTTACACAGATAATTAGGGTATTCTTTTAGGCCATAGAGAGTCTAGGTATGAGCCCTGGGACTCTTCCATGGGGGGTGGGTCTGGTTTTCTGATTGGTATGTCATTTCCATAGATACTGGGCATATAGCTCAAAGTCCACAGTCTGGCCCAAGATGGAGTCCTGCTTTCAAGATGGAACCTGTTCTGTCTCTTTCCTCCTTCATTCCCCACTCCTGATGCTCTTAACTCATAGTATGAGCATCACTCATAGGGATATATTGCACCTTGGCTCTCTGACTGCCAATTTGGGAGAACAACACCAATGTTTGGGTTACAAAGTTCATATTACATTGTAAAATGCAGGGTCTACAAAACGTAACTATAACTATCAAGGCAACTGTAACAATGGTAAATATAGTTTCCCGCCAATTACCCTTCACCCAAGATAGGACTGAAGTCCAGAAAGGAATGTTTTCATTTGACATTGCTTTTAGCTGGTTTTCCATGTCATCTAAAGCAGTTGATACATTGCCAGATTAATCAGGAATATATACACAACATTCAAATTCAACTATAGCACAGGTCCCTCCTTGAGCAGCTGTGAGCATGTCCAAAGCCATTCTATTTTGAATTACTGCTTTTCTAATTTGGATTTGTTCTCCATTTAGGGCTTGGATGGCTTTAGCACAATCTAGGAGGGCCTGTTTTGTGAAATTAGTCAAGGCCTCTACTTTATTTATTTATTTTTTAATGTTAGTTGGAGGCTAATTACTTTATAATATTGTGATGCTTTTCACCATACTTTCACATGAATCAGCCATGGGTGTACATGTGTTCCCCATCCAGACCCTCCCTCCGACCTCCCTCCCCGTACCATCTCTCAGGGTCATCCCTATGCACCGTCCCTGAGCACCATGCCTCATGCATCAAACCTGGACTGGTGATCTATTTCACATATGATAATATACATGATTCAATGCTATTCTCTCAAATCTTCCCGCCCTCACCTTCTCCCACAGAGTCCAACAGCCTGTTCTTTACATCTGTGTTTCTTTTGCTGTCTCGCATATAGGCTCATCGTTACTATCTTTCTAAATTCCATATATGTGCGTTAGTATACTGTATTGGTGTTTTTCTTTCTGGCTTACTTCACTCTGTATAATAGGCTCCAGTTTCATCCACCTCATTAGAACTGATTAAAATGCATTCTTTTTAATAGCTGAGTAATATTCCATTGTGTATATGTACCACAGCTTTCTTATCCATTCATCTGCCAATGGACATCTAGGTTGCTTCCATGTCCTAGCTATTGTAAACAGTGCTGTGATGAACATTGGGGTACATGTGTCTCTTTCAGTTCTGGTTTCCTTGGTGTGTATGCCCAGCAATGGGATTGCTGGGTTGTATGGCAATTTTATTTCCAGCTTTTTAAGGAATCTCCACACTGTTCTAGTTTGCATTCCCACCAACAGTGTAAGAGGGTTCCTTTTTCTCCACACCCTCTCCAGAATTGTTTTTAGACTTTTTGATAGCATCCATTCTGACTGCCATGAGATGATACCTCATTGTGATTTTGATTTGCACTTCTCTGATAATGAGTGATGTTGAGCATCTTTTCATGTGTTTGTTAGCCATCTGTATGTCTTCTTTGGAGAAATGTCTGTTTAGTTCTTTGGCCCATTTTTTGATTGGGTCTTTTATTTTTCTGGAATTGAGCTGCAGGAGCTGCTTGTATATTTTTGAGATTAATCCTTTTTCAGTTGCTTCATTTTCTATTATTTTCTCCCATTCCAAAGGCTGTCTTTTCACCTTGCTTATAGTTTTTTTCCTTCGTTGTGCAAAATCTTTGAAGTTTAATTAGGTCTCATTTGTTTATTTTTTATTTTATTTCCATTACTCTGGGAGGTGGATCATAGAGGATCCTGCTGTGATTTATGTCAGAGAATTTTGCCTATGTTTTCCTCTAGGAGTTTTATGGTTTCTGGTCTTACATTTACATCTTTCATCCATTTTGAGTTTGTTTTTTGTGTATAGTGTTAGAAAGTGTTCTAGTTTCATTCTTTCACAGTTGACCAGTTTTCCCAGCACCATTTGTTAAAGAGATTGTCATTTCTCTATTGTATATTCTTGCTTCCTTTGTCAAAGATAAGGTGTCCATAGGTGCATGGATTTATCTCTGGGCTTTCTATTTTGTTCCATTGGGACGACAGAGGATGAGATGGTTGGATGGCATCACCGACTCAATGGACATGAGTTTGGGTAAATTCTGGGAGTTGGTGATGGACAGGGAGGGTTGGCGCGCTGCAGTTCATGGGGTTGAAAAGAGTCGGACACAACTGAGCAACTGAACTGAACTGATCTATGTTTCTGTCTTTATACAGTACCATACTGTCTTGATGACTGTTGCTATGTAGTATAGCCTGAAGCCAGGCAGGTTGATTCCTCCAGTTCCATTCTTCTTTCTCGAGATTGCTTTGGCTATTCGAGGTTTTTTTTTGTAATTTCATACAAATTGTGAAATTATTTGTTCTAATTCTCTGAAAACTACCCTTGGTAGCTTGATAGGGATTACATTGAATCTATAGATTGCTTTGGGTAGTATACTCATTTTCACTATATTGATTCTTCTGACCCATGAACATGGTATATTTCTCCATCTATTTGTGTCACCTTTGATTTCTTTCATCAGTGTTTAATAGTTTTCTATATTTAGGTCTTAAAATTTTTTTTAATATAAATTGATTTATTTTAATTGGAGGTTAATTACTTTACAGTATTGTGTTGGTTTTGCCATACATCAACATGAATCCGCCACAGATATACACATGTTCCCTATACTGAACCTCCCTCCCTCCTCCTTCCCTGTACCATCCCTCTGGGTCGTCTCAGTCCAGTATCATGCATCAAACCTGGACTGGCGAGTCATTTCATATATGATATTGTACATGTCTCAATGCCATTCTTCCAAATCATCCCACCCTCTCCCTCTCCCATAAAGTCCAAAAGGCTGTTCTATACATCTGTGTCTCTTTTGCTGTCTCGCCTACAGGGTTATTGTTACCATCTTTCTAAATTTCATATATATGCATTAGTATACTATATTGGTGTTTTTCTTTCTGGCTTACTTCACTCTGTATAATAGGCTCCAGTTTCATCCAATACATTAGAACTGATTCAAATGTATTCTTTTTAATAGCTGAGTAATATTCTATTGTGTATATATATACCACAGCTTTCTTATCCATTTATCTGCTGATGGACATCTAGGTTGCTTCCATGTCCTGGCTATTATAAATAGTGCTGCAATGAACATTGGGGTACATGTGTCTCTTTCAATTCTGGTTTCCTCAGTGTGTATGCCCAGCAGTGGGATTGCTGGGTCATAAGGCAGTTCTATTTCCAGTTTTTTAAGGAATCTCCACACTGTTCTCCATAGTGGCTGTACTAGTTTGCATTCCCACCAACAGTGTAAGAGGGTTCCCTTTTCTCCACACCCTCTCTAGCATTTATTGCTTGTAGACTTTTGGATCGCAGCCATTCTGATTGGCGTGAAATGGTACCTCATTGTGGTTTTGATTTGCCATTCTCTGATAATGAGTGATGTTGAGCATCTTTTCATGTGTTTGTTAGCCATCNTAGTCTGCATTCCCACCAACAGTGTAAGAGGGTTCCCTTTTCTCCACACCCTCTCCAGCATTTATTGCTTGCAGACTTTTGGATCGCAGCCATTCTGACTGGTGTGAAAGGGTACCTCATTGTGGTTTTGATTTGATTTATAGTGCTTTAGGAGGAAATAAATTAACATCCTTTGTAGTACTTATGTTTTTAGGAAATGAAGTGATAATTTTACTTCATGGGCTCAGCAGTTTATAATTATCAATAAAGTTAATGACTATAGCAAAAACCAGGGTCTTCCCAGGTGGTGCTAGTGGTAAAGAACCTGCTTGCCAATGCAGGAGACCTAAGAGACATGGGTACAATTCCTGGGTTGAGAAGATCCCCTGGAGGAGAGCATGGCCACCCACTCCAGTATTTCTGCCTGGAGAATCCTCATGGACAGAGGAGCCTGGTGGGCTACAGTCCATAGGGTAGCAAAGAGTTGGACAGGACTGAAGTGACTTAGGGTGCATGCACATAGCAAGAACACTCTCAAATGTTCTTTAGTAAAGGATTTTCTTATAGAATTCTCTCCATTGGCATCTCAGAGAATTATCCACTCAATCCTACAGCATGGATCTTATTTTGCTGAATCTGTTCCTGGGTAGTTATTTTCTTTTCTTGCCTTCATCTTCTCCTTTCTCTTTCCTTTCTCATTTTCCTTCTCCTTCTCTTTTCCTGTATTCATTAAGTCAAAGGCCTTTTTCCTTTTCACTCATTGCAAAGTCAAACTTTAGTTACTTTTTGGCATACCTGTTTGCCACACTCTGGGCTGTTAGCAGCCTTGCTAATATTTGTCTCTTTTCATTTGTAAGCATATTATCATTTGTCCTTTACAGAGGGCTTCTTTGCCTGTAGAAACCTCATATCCATAATTCTAGGAGGCTTTTACTTCCCTGGGTATTTCTGACCTGAATTTTGGCCAGTTGTGTCTTACAAAGTCAGCAAGTTTCCTCCAAATATTATCATTAAGTGTTTCCTGTGTGAAATCCTGTCCTTTCCAGTGTACTTGGAAGAAGGAAGTAGAAAAAAAAAAAAACAATGTGGGTATTTTTATAGGCTTTTTTCTCCTTGCAACCAACTGCTTGCAAATCATTAGATAATTTCAGTGAGAGTAGAGTAAACTGCTGATAGGGACTAGACAAATAGAGGTTAAGATTGTTGAAGTATTTTCCAATGTTCTGTAGGGGATAATCAGGCTTATGTGATTTTAGCAGAGCTGTTTGAGTTAATTCCCTTTATGTCAGGGAATCTGGGTATTTCTCTAGAATTGAAGGTATTACTGTACTCTTTGCAGAGTGGAGAAGTACAAAGCACACAGATTAATCCTAGATCTAGGAAATTCTGTAGAGTAGTTTAGTCCTAGGAAGGATGAACACTGATGACTGATTCTTACTTTTCAGATATTAGGTATCTGAAATGGGAGAGTGGGGTATTTATGGAGAGTGAACAATAATAATTGGTAAGGAAATGATGAAGAAAATCTTGAGTAGAAACTTTGAATTAAAGTTATTTTTAGAGAATATAAATATTGGATGTGGGTTATAAAAGTAGTGTTGAACTTTGTTGAAACTTAACTCAGAAGACTTAAGAAAACATATCTTTGTGTTTATTGTATTTCTATGAAAATATTACATAATTTTCTTTTGCTCCTCCTTCCTTCCTTTTTGCCTCCCATCAACCACTTATGGTGCCTTGGAAAAGTGCCAGGTTTATGCTATGCATTACTTATTTCCCTTTTCTGGGCCAGCACTTCCAGCTTTTTTTTAAGTCATAAATCTGATACTGCTTCTATGCCTTCTGTTCTATGAAAACATCTGATAAACTAGTCAGCAGTAAAGTGATATTAACAATATTTTACTTCTTTCAGAAACATTTATATTTAAAATAAATCCAGGAAAGGTCTAATGCTAAAATCAAAGAACGGAAGCTAGTAGGAAAATTTCAGCCTTCTTGAGTTGATTGAATGAAGAATTTAGACATTGATTTTTCTCTCAAGGCTCAGCATATATGAACTTACTGAGATGGACAATGAAGTACCTACAAAATGACTATTATCTACTCTAAACCCCAGGAATCCCCATTAATTCAAAAGTTTTCTTTTCCATAAAATGGAAGGTATTTGGCCAGTTGTACTCAGGAGTAGCTCAGTTTTAGCCAGCTGACCAGGAACAGGTGCCAAATGTGAATAAGGGGAATGAAAAGATTTGCTCAGAAGGCAGAATTAGCTCTGGTCTTTATCACAGAGGTCTGCAGTGCATCTCATAGAAGGTATTGGCAAGGCTGTCTATTGCTGCCTCCTTGCAGAGAAGCTGAAATCAAAGTCATCAATCTAGGAGTGAGTGAAGGGAGGCGAGTGGGTTGGAATATTTTGGGGACATATCATTAGATATCTTTAGCTGTTTCCTAAATAAAGCCTGGAGAAATTTCTGGTACTGTGAATCACATTTCATTTTCACAAAGTGCAAGTCTATGTTTGTTGTTTGGCCTAGGCTGACTGTGAAAAATGAATCTCAGCCTCAATTATGGCAATTATGAGCATAGTGAGCAAAGTAGAAAGAATAAAGCAGATTGTTAAAACAAATATTTGTGGTGCTGAAGGTGTAAGCAGGTGTTCTGTTTAGAATGAGTGGAATTTGCAGTTTATAATTACAAAGAATTAACGTATTATGGAAAAAGAACAAAGAAGTCATAGCTTGTATTATAACATTCATGGACAAAATAACTATTAAGCAGATAGTATATTGCAAAAGAAAGTTCATTCTTTTCATGAAAGTTATATATTACATAATTAGCACAGCTTTAGGACAGTGTGGCCTAGAAAAGTGATTTTGTGCATAAACTTTGGGGTCAGAAAATCCTGGATTTAGATTATGTTTCAGGTTGTCACTGACTGAGTGACCTTAGGCAGTCATTTAAAGTCTTTCTGAGACACTCTTATCTGCAAAAATAGGGGTAAAAATGATTATTATGAAGTATTACTTAGATTCAGATTTTAATTATACCATTGATGGGGGAATCATGAGACATCCAGAAGAAAATCTTCCACTCTATTCTGTTTGCATTCAGATTAGAGGACTGAGTCCAATATGGTTTGTTCCCTTATCACACACACACAGGCAAGCATACTTCATGGATTAAAGAAGTTAAAACATTTCCAGAGAAGTAAATTCATAAGTGAATAATATTGATAAATGGTACAGAGGAAAATAGTGCAATAAAAAGAAATAGGAAGTATTATAGAAAAAGAGAGGTTATCATTTTAAATAGTGGCATTTAAAAAATTCCTGAAGAAGATAAAAGAGATAAGCTGGGTTAATCACTGGGGAAAAGGAATTGCAAGTGCAAGGCTTCTGCCTGGCTTGTTTCAGCAACAATGAGGAGCCCAGTATGTTGGAATGAAGTGAACAATGCAGACTGAGGACATAGGAAGATACGAAATCAGAGTGGTAGAAAGGGTCATGTCACTTAAATCCCTGTAGGCTAGTCTAAGGATTGTGTTTTTTCCCTATACTGAAATGGGATGCTATTGGAGGGTTTTGATGGGATCAGTTATGTTTTAACAGGGTCACTCTGGCTGCTGCATTGAGAAAAACCTGTAATGTGGCAAAGATAAGGGCAAGGAGACCTGTTATGAGGCTACTGCAGTAATCTACACAGGTAATTTGTAGAGAAACAGGAAGCATAGTAGTTTGTACTCAGGTGGTACCTGCATAGTGTGCTGACAGATTGGATGAGCAGTATGAAAGAAAGAAAGATTTCAGCCTACGCTCCTGGAAAAATGGAGTTGAAATGGGGAAGACTTTAAAAGTGAAAGCTTGAGAAGGAAGATCAAGAGCTCAAATTTGGACATTTTAAGTTTTAAATGGCTTTTAGACATTTAGATGTTATTTAAGGTTATTGACAGAGAAGGCAATGACACCTCACCCCAGTACTCTTGCCTGGAAAATCCCATGGGCGGAGGAGCCTGGTGGGCTGCAGTCCATGGGGTCATGAAGAGTCGGACATTACTGAGTGACTTCACTTTCACGCATTGGAGAAGGAAATGGCAACCCACTCCAATGTTCTTGCCTGAAAAATCTCAGGGACAGGGAGCCTAGTGGGCTGCCGTCTATGGGGTCGCACAGAGTTGGACACGACTGAAGCGACTTAGCAGCAGCAGCAGCAAGATTATTGAGAAGGTGCTTGGGTTTGTGAATCTGGAGTTCAGGGTTATAAATTAGGGAATTATTAGTATATGCATGATATATGTGGTAAAGAAATTGCCTGAAATGCAGGAGACATGGGTTGGATCCCTGGGTTGGGAAGATCCCCTGAAGAAGGAAATGGAAGCTCACTCCAGTATTCTTGTCTGGAGAATTCCATGACAGAGGAGCCTGGCGGGATACAGTCTATAGGGTGATGGCAGGCTACAGTCTATAGGGTGATTTGGACATGACATAGTGACTAAACCACCACCACATTCTATATAAAGCCATGAATCTGGGTGAGATAGTCAAAGGAAGAAGACTGGAAAGAGAGGATAAATGGTCTGAGGACTCAACCTTAGAGTACATCAACAGTAATAGATTGGGGAAAAGACAAGGAGCCAGCAGTGTAGACTGAGAAAGAATGGCCAGTGAGATAGAAGGTAAAGCAAGTGAGTATGGGATGCCAGACATTATTGAATGAAGTGGTAACAAAGCAGGGGGAGTAAAGTAAAGAACAGTAAAGAACTGTTTTAAATACTGCTGCAAGTCACATAAAAGATAGCTTGGAAACATAGCGCACTGAGTTTTAACAACTTTGAGGTGAACTAAGTAAAAGAAGTTTTGTGGGAGTGGTAGTTGTGAAATAACAGAAACTGTATCTATTGGTTTCTGCCTACAGTTCCTCAGAGAAGGCATTGGCGACCTACTCCAGTACTCTTGCCTGGAAAATCCCATGGATGGAAGAGCCTGGTAGGCTGCAGTCCATGGGGTCATGGAGAGCCAGAGGACTGAGCGACCTCACTTTCACTTTTCACTTTCATTCATTGGAGAAGGAAATGGCAACCCACTTCAGTGTTCTTGCCTGGAGAATCCCAGGGACGGTGGAGCCTGGTGGGCTGTGGTCTATGGGGTTTCACAGAGTTGGACACGACTGAAGTGACTTAGCAGCAGCAGCAGCTACAGTTCCTGGTACAGGGGTCCTGAAACTTCTGTAATTTCATGAATGATAAGAGCACCAGGAGCATCCTTTGTTCTAATACTTGTTCTTTGATTCTGGTTCCTGACACAGAGCCCCCAAATCTCTTGGAATTTCCTAGGTGATAGGAGTAACTTTGTTCTAATGATGTGACTTTGGCTGAGCTCCTTGACAGTTTCTGGGTGGGGACTGTTTTCTGAAAGACCAAGCCACGAGGTGAAGCTTGAAACTTTCAGTACTGCCACTGCCTACTTCCTCTAGAGAGGAGAGAGGAGCTAGAAGTGGAGTTAATAGCTCATCATGCCTATATGATGAAGTGCCCATGTAAATCCCCAAAATACAGAGTTCTGAGAGCTTCTGAGTTGGTGAAAACCTCTAAATGCTGGGAAGTGATGCACTCCAACTACATGGGGACAGAGCTTCTGTATTTGAGGTCCTTCTAGACCTCCCTCCTCTGTATTGCTTTATCTGGCCGTTTGTTGTTGTTTAGTTGCTGAGTCATGTCTGACTCTTTTGTGATCCCACAGATTCCTCTGTCCATGGGATTTCCCAGTCAAGAATACTGGGGTGGGTTGCTGTTTCCTTCTCCAGGGAATCTTCCTAATCCAGGGATTGAACTTGCATCACCTTCATTGGCAGGTGTATTCTTTACCATGGAGCCACGAGGGGAGCCCTCTCTGACTGTTCATCTGTTTTTTTTTTTTTTTTATTATTATATCCTTTAATAAACTAGTAAACATAAATAGGTGTTTCCTTGAGTTCTGTGAGCCCTTCTACAAAATGGTCCAATCCAGAGAGAGGGCTATGGAAAAGTTGACTTACAGCTGGTTGGCAGAATTAGGGGTGAAGACTAATTGATGTCTATAATGAAGAGGGGGACTATTGTGGGACTGAGTCCTATGGGATCTGATGCCATCTCCAGATAGATAATGTCAGAAGTGAGTTAAATTTTGGGACACTCAGCTGGTATCAGAGTAGTGCTTGATAGGGGAAAACCCCCACATATCTGGCATCAGAAGTGTTGTGAATGTGGTACAGTGTGAAAGCAAAGGAGATCCACAGGAGGAGTGTATGTTTCCAACACAGTAGTTGAAAGGACAGTTAGAGTGGGCTCAAGGAAAGGGGAAAGGAATACTGATAACAGTGAACTCCTCTGAGGTGTTTTATTGTAGAAAGAAAAAGTAGAAATAGAGCAGAATAGAGGAGCATATGAAATAAAGCAAAACTTTTCACATGGGAGAAAGTATACTGTTCATGTGCTTTTGGAAAAGATTTAGTGCAGAAGGAAAATTTTAAGGTATTGGAGAGAAATGTGAAAGGTATGAGGCAATGTGTTCAGGTGGATGAGAAGACATAATGTATTAAGCATAAATGGAGTGTTTGGGCTTTGCTAGGATAACAGAAGTTTATATGTAAAAAACTGGTTATAATTATTGATCAATTGCGCAGTTTTTCAAAGAAGTGGATGAGAAGATGATGGAGGTGAAGGACTGTGAAAGATCATAGGGTCTTTGGCTTTGTAGACTATAGCAAGACAAAAAATTGCAGAGTTGGAAGCTAGAAGGCATCAGCAAGAATTAGAGTGTAACAGTGACTTAAATACTTGCTATGGATATTGGGTTAAGGATTCTGGACTTTGTTATTAATCAGAAAGAAGAGGAATGGCAAGATCTGATTCCATCTTCTCCTCTTTCTTTCCTCTTTCTCCTAGCCTTTCCGTGAAGAATGGATGGGTTATAGTTGGGAATGGAGAATACGAGAAAGAGTACTGAAAGCTGGAGACATTTGAATTGTATTTNTTCTTTCATCAGAGTTTTATAGTTTTCTATATATAGGTCTTTAGTTTCTTTAGGTAGATATATTCCTAAGTACTTAATTCTTTTCGTTGCAATGGTGAATGGAATTGTTTCCTTAATTTCCCTTTCTATTTTCTCATTATTAATGTACAGGAATGCAAGGGATTTCTGTGTGTTGATTTTATATGCTGCAACTTTACTACATTCTTGATCAGCTCTAGTAATCTTCTGGTGGAGTCTTTAGGGTTTTCTATGTAGAGGATCATATCATCTGCAAACAGTGAGAGTTTTACTTCTTTTCCAATTTGGATTCCTTTTATTTCTTTTTCTGCTCTAATTGTTGTGGCCAAAACTTCCAAAACTATGTTGAGTAGTAGTGGTGAGAGTGGACACCATTGTCTTTTTCCTGACTTTAGGGGAAATGCTTTCAATTTTTCACCATTGAGAATAATGTTTGCTTTGGGTTTGTCATATATAGCTTTTATTATGTTGAGGTATGTTCCTTCTATTCCTGCTTCCTGGAGAGCTTTTATCATAAATGGATGTTGAATTTTGTCAAAAGCTTTCTCTGCATCTACTGAGATAATCATAAGGCTTTTATTTTTCAGTTTGTTAATGTGGTATTACATTTATTGATTTGTGGATATTGAAGAATCCTTGCATCCCTGGGATAAAGCCCACTTGGTCATGGTGTATGATCTTTTTAATGTGTTGTTGGATTCTGATTGCTAGAATTTTGTTAAGGATTTATGCATCTATGTTCATCAGTGATATTGGCCAGTAGTTTTCTTTTTTTGTGGCATCTTTGTCAGGTTTTGGTATTAGTGTGATGGTGGCCTCATAGAATGAGTTTGGAAGTTTACCTTCCTCTGCAATTTTCTGGAAGAGTTTGAGTAGGATAGGTGTCAGCTCTTCTCTAAATTTTTGGTAGAATTCAGCTGTGAAGCCGTCTGGACCTGGGCTTTTGTTTGTTGGAAGATTTCTGATTATGGTTTTGATTTCCGTGCTTGTGATGGATCTGTTAAGATTTTCTATCTCTTCCTGGTTTAGTTTTGGAAAGTTATACTTTTCTAAGAATTTGTCCATTTCTTCCAAGTTGTCCATTTTATTGACATATAGTTGCTGGTAGTAGTCTGTTATGATCCTTTGTATTTCTGTGTTGTCTGTTGTGATCTCTCCATTTTCATTTCCAGTTTTGTTGATTTGATTCTTTGCCCTTTGTTTCTTGTTGAATCTGGCTAATGGCTTGTCTATTTTATTTATCTTCTCAAAGAACCATCTTTTAGCTTTGTTGGGTTTTGCTATGGTCTCTTTTTTTCTTTTGCATTTATTTCTGCCCTAATTTTTGTGATTTCTTTCCTTCTACTAACCCTGGGATTCTTTATTTCTTCCTTTTCTAGTTACTTTATGTGTAGAGTTGGGTTATTTATTTGATTTCTCTCTTGTTTCTTGAGGTAGGCTTGTGTTGCTATGAACTTTCCCCTTAGCATTGCTTTTATTCAATCCCATAGGCTTTGGGTTGTTGTGTTTTCATTTTCCCTCGTTTCTATGCATATTTTTATTTCTTCTGTGATTTGCTGGTTATTCAGAAGTGTGTTGTTTAACTTCCATATGTTTGTATTTTTCATAGTTTTTTTTACGTGTAGTTGACATCTAATCTTACCACATTGTGATCAGGAAAGATGCTTGAGATGATTTCGATTTTTTTTGAATTTACCAAGGCTAGATTTATGGCCCAGGATGTGATCTGTCCTGGAGAAGCTTCTGTGTGCACTTGAGAAAAAGGTGAAATTCATTGTTTTGGGTGAAATGTCCTATAGATATCAATTAG
>SJYA01012992.1:0-11270 GCA_006410615.1 Neotragus moschatus
TTAAAGGGATAAGAGTGCTCTGAAGTCAGGTTGCCTGGAGTTGAAAGTCACCACTGTTTACTGACCCTAAGCCTCGGTTTCCCCAGCTATCAGAGGGGATAATCAGAGTGCCCATGTGATATGGTCTTGTGACTTAGACCAGGATGTATGATGCTGAGCGAGTTAGCAGGTGAGAGCTCAGTGGATGCTGGCCAGCATTACTGTTGTTATTTTTGTTGTCCTTCCTTACTCCTGCCAGGCAATAGGACCCTGGCTTTGCAAGGACCGGCGATCCTCCTGGGCAAAGAACAGTTAACCAGACTCTTTCTGACAACAGGCAACTTAACTCCCATCTCAGATGCCAAGGCAGAGGCCAACGTGGCCGGAACATGAGATCAGCCCTGGGCCGCACGCTCCCCAAAGAAGCGGCCAGAGCTTTCACCCCAACTCTTTCTTCTCCCGCCTTCCAGAATAGTGGTCATAGATACGGTGAAACAAGATCAGCCTCAAGTGGGACCGGGGTTGGGAGGGTGTCGGGAGCAGATGGGTTGGGAGGGTGTAACACAAACCTTCTCAATCTCTCTCGCAGACAACACTGAATCTGCCCCTTGACTTCCCCAGAGGCCCAGAGAGGTTAAGGTCCTGGGCCAGTATCACACAGCTTACCTGGCAGCCAGTTGGATAATTCTGGAGGTTCTTAACACTGCAGTGCTCCCCAGCCCAGCCCAGGGCCACTTCCTAAGGGCTAGCAGGTGATGATGGGCACGCCTTTCACGTGGGCCTTGGACCACGAGCCAGGCCACAGTCTCCAGCATGGGAGGGTAGGGAGCCAACAGGTGGCAGGATCAGGTACCAGACCCTGCTCCTTTGCTCCCCAGTGAGGATCAGTTGCTCAGAGAAGGGGAGGAGGGCCAGGATCCAGCACAGGAAGGCACTAGCAAGCCATTTCTCTAGTGTCGGCCAAGGGCTCCCCCAGCCTCAGTCTCCTTTTCTCTCTCTGCCTGGCTTCTGGCTCCAGTCCTTTCTGGCTGCAGTCTGAATGTGTCTGTCCTTGTCTGTGCTGGCCTTGCTTTGCCTCATTCCGCCTCTTCCTGTGTCTCACGCTATAGCTCTCCTGTCTCGACATCCTGTCTCCCTGTCTTCCTCCCTCCCTTTTCCTTGTCAGTCTCTCCAAGTATCTCCCCATTTCTGCCTTGCTTTTGCTTGGGCTGCATTTCTCTCTCCAGCCCAAGGCCTTCCTGTCTCCCTCCCTGATTCTTTCTTGTTTCTGCCTTTCCCCCTGTGCTCCCACCCCTTCCTCTGCCTGCTCGTCTTCCTCCTTCTCCGTCCCACCTCCGCTGTATCATCCAACTCACCTGGGACAGAGAATAGTTCTAGGGAGTTGGGGAGAGTGACCCAGCAGTGCTGGCTTGTCGGCTGGGCAGGCAGAGAGCAGGGCAAGTGGACAAGAAAGAAAGAAAGTCGCTCGGTCGTGTCCAACTCTTTGCAACCCCATGGACTGTAGCCTACCAGGCTCTTCCATCCATGGGATTTTCCAGGCAAGAATACTGGAGTGGGTTGCCATTTCCTTCTCCAGGAGATCTTCCCGACCCAGGGATTGAACCTGGGTCTCCCGCATTGTAGGCAGACACTTTACCAAGTGGACAAGAGGCTACTGCGAAGATCTGGGTGGGGAGGGCCAGGTCTAAGCCCTGTGAAAGCTATGTGTGGAGGAGAGGACAGTTTAGAGTACAAACTGCAAAGGAGGGGCCTCAGTGATGCTTTGGGGCTTGGGAGGAGGGCCAGCAGCTGGGAAAACTTCCAGGAGGGGCGATGAGGAAGGGAGGGCAGGGAGTGGAGTCGGGGGACAAGCAGGGGCAGATGTGGAGCCCTGGGGCCAGCTTGGGGAGAGCCTTGAATGCTGACCAAGAGCCTGGACTTCAGCCCATGGGGTGTTGGCTCTTTATGTGAATCTGATGAAACTCCAGAACTCTCCCCTGACAAGAGTACATGGCTGATGTTTGGCACCCGGTGAGTCAAGGCTTCTGGGACCCTGAAGTTCGTCCATGAGCCACGGAGACACCAGGACGCAAAGCTGGTTCCAGGCTGGGGAGCCAGTGAGAGTTTCTGAGCCGGGGGAGATGGCAGGCGTGGAGTTGCACTGTGGGACGCTGACTCTGCCACAGGGAGGCCTTCGTTGTGCAGCAGAGGGGCCTCTGGCAGCCTGATTCACCAGACCCCGGCCTCCTGGAGTGTTCCCTGCTTCCTGGAGGCTCTGCAGGCTACTTGGACCTAATACCGGGGAGTGGGTCTGAGCCCCGAGCCAGAGTGGCTGCAGCCCAGGATGTTCAGTGTCAGAGGGAAGGGCTGGGGCCCTCTCCCCACTGCTGCCAAGAACCTGTGGTCCTGAGCACCTGGGCTTGGCCCAAGAAGATGGGGCCCTCTTGGATGATCTGACCAGCCTTTTGGATGATCTGACCAGCCTTTTGGATGATCTGACCAGCCTGGGGACCTGAGAGAGTAGCCCTGCTCTGCCAGGCTCAGCCTGGTCCCGTCCCTTTCTTCCTACCACCCGCTCACCCACCTCCTGTCTTGGATGCCCTGGGTGGAATCTCCACCTCTGGGGACAGCACTCATTTAGGCAGGAAGCAGGGCCGGGGTGGGTGTGGCCCATACTCTGCCAGCTGGGCCAGCCTGGGGTTTGCCGTAGCATCCTTAGTCCACTATTCCATCACCTATTTCACAGATAGGGAGCCTGAGTCCAAGAGCGTGCTGAGACTTGCCCACCTATTCTGCAGGTTGGTGACCCAAGATGGCCACCAGGCTCTCAACCCCAGAGCTCTCTTGCCTGTACCGAGAGGAAATCTGCAGAGCACCTGGGTGGCGCCCCATCACCTAAAAAGCCCAGGGCCCGTCCCCGTCCTGCTCTCCACTCAGGCTGGCCAAGCCAGCTGGAGCAGGACTCATTGCAACCTTTTTTCAAGTGCCCACTGTGTGCCAAACACTTGACATCATGACCCACCACGTAGGTGACAAGTTGCCATGTTGTGTAGATGAGGCAGAGGCTCAGAGGAAGTTAAGTAAGTTGTCTGTGCTTCTCCTGCTAGGAACCAACAGAGCCAAGGTTAGGCCCCAGCTGTGCCCACCTGCAAAGCCCAAGGCATTCTTCCACACTCATCACTTTCTCCTCCTGTCATATCAAAGGGGCATCAAATTGGCTCACCTAGAAGCTTGGGAGACCCAGGAATCTGTCCCTAAAACCAGAGGTCCAGGTGCCCACTTGGCTCCCAGAAGACCAGGCAGGGGTCAGCTTTAGCAGCCAGGAAGGCCCTCAGCTGCTTCCTTTCCTTTAGGGGGGCAGGAGATGCCCAGGAACTGGGTCTCCAGCGTTCTATTAATATCCCTGCCATTGACTTGTGTGCACCGTGGCAACATCGGCTCCCCTCTCTGGTCGAGCCTCTGTCTCAATCCGGAGTTGTTGGGCTTGTCGCTCTTACAGGGCTATGCCAGCCTGAGTGCCTGCAATTCCTTGGCTGGAAGGAGGTGCCTTGGTGCCCTCTGGGCAGAAGCTTTGCCAAGCTAAGGGTTTGGCATGCCGTCTTTGCCTGCTCTGTTGAAGGTGACCGTCTTATTCCAACAAGGAGCCACCCCTAGGGTGGCCCACTCCAAACCCCAGTGACTCACTCACAGAGTGAGGGGCAGGCGGGCGGGAGCTGTGGCTCTTGGCGTCCAGTGGAGCCCACGGGCCCACGGGCCCACGCCGAGCGGGAACTTGTGTCAACCACCGGCTCCTATAAATCGCAGGGCTAGGACAAGGTGGGACTGTCGGCAGCCCTCAGAGAGAAAGCTCAGCCTGTGTGCTCTGGGGAGGTGACCCGGGGGGACCCTGAGCCCTGCTCAGGGGCATTAATGAGCACTCCATCTGGAGCCATCCTCAACCACCAGCTGCCGCTGACACAGCGTTTCGGCCGCGCGAGAGAGCGCGTGTGTGTTCCAAGGCTAGCAAAGGCTCAGTTTTTCCAATCCGGAAAAATCCGTTCAAAGAGAGGAAAATTGAGGATGAGGAGCCGAAGATAGCTTAATTCGTGTTTCCTCAGTCAGCTACTCAACTGGTTCACAGCAGTCAATCTCTTTGGATATCTAACTGGGGAGACCCGGGGGAGGGCCGTGGCAGGGTCAGAATGGACACATGACTCTTCCACTCCCAGCCCAAAGCTCTGACCATCCTGCTGTACTGCCTCCTTTAGCCAGGGACCAGCCCTGTCCTTGGCCCCAGGGGAATGTGCACCCTGGACTTCTCTGACCCTGATTTGGACCCAAGATCTCCTCTCTCTGAACTGTAGCCTGAATAGATGCTTCCACTAGGAGGCATTCTGGGCAGGGCACCCAGAGTCCTATCTTGAGAGTCTATCACCAGAGCCCACCTGCTAATGCAGGAGACTTAAGAG
Source organism: Neotragus moschatus (assembly GCA_006410615.1). NCBI lineage: Eukaryota > Metazoa > Chordata > Mammalia > Artiodactyla > Bovidae > Neotragus > Neotragus moschatus. The sequence continues at coordinate 4,407 of SJYA01012992.1, forward strand.
ACGCAGGTTCAATCCCTAGGTCAGGAAGATTCCCTTGGAGGAGGGCATGGCAACCTACTCCAGTATTCTTGCCTGAAGAATCCCCATGGACAGAGGAGCCTGGCAGGCTATAGTCCATAGGGTCGCAAAGAGTTGGACATGGCTGAAGTGACTAAGCAAGGAGACAGAAGGGAATTCAGGAGTCAAACCAGAAAAATAAAAGTGATCAAAGCTTACGTGGCACTTACTGAGCACCAGCTAGTCTTGTTCTTAGAGCATTACATGTGTTAACTCATTAAATCCTCACAATGACTTATAGATAGTCCCATTTTACGGGTAAGGAAACTGAGGCACCCTGAGGTTAAGTAACTTCCCCTTGATCACACAGCTAGAAGGGTGTGTAGCCTCTTTCTTGAGTCCATACCACCAAAGGAGATATCATGTGACAAGTTTTTGCTCCTCCTCAGCCTCAGGCACCATCCTCAGTACTGAGGGCCCAGTGGTGAAAAGGAGCGACAGGAATCCTGCCCTCAAGAAATCTGTCATTCTTCCTTCCTTTACGTATCCGTCTATCATCCGTCCACCATCCATCCATCATCCAACCACCATCCATCCATCAGCCGAACATCATCCATCCATCAGCCGCCTAGCATCCACTCATCCAGTAGTCATCCGTTCCTCTTGGCTAGTCTTACTCACTATTGCATCCCCCATGCCTGGCACACAATCCTCAAGCAATATTTGTGAAGGAATGAAGAGAGATTTGGGCCCAGTCTATGAGCTCTGGGTGCAGCCTTTCGCCTTCTCCTAGTCTCAGTGCAGTAAGGAGTAAGCAGTGCCCTACTCACCTCACGGGGACTTTTGCGAGGTTCTAAAGGGGAGTAGACAAGTGCTTTGCAAACTGTAAAGGGCTATCCAGACACAGTCACCATCAGGCTCTGTGAGTGCTGGGGCCTGCAGGCCGGGTGTCTCTCAGGTCTGGCTGGTGAGACCTGTCAGACGCTTCCCCTCGGCCTGCCAAGAGGCCCAGAAAGGAAAGGAAATTGACATTTAATGAGCATCCACGATGTACCAGGGCTCCACACACTTTAACCCTGTCTTCTCTTTTCTTGTACAGATCAAAAAAAAATGGAAGCCCAGAGAGATCCATCATTTGCGCAAGGTCACACAGCCTGTGAGGAGCACAGCCCGGGTTTGAACTGGGGGCTGTGAGCCCCCTGACTCGTGCTTGTGATGGCACCCCACAGCACCTCCCTTTAAGGGGCTACTGCTGCCACCCTGCATCCCCAATGTCCTTAAGTCCCCACTGTTCAAGGTCACCCAGCAAGCGCCTGGTGGAGTCTTTACCAAAGTGTTTCCATTTAGGTTTTGCATTGATTATTTCCTTTTTGCTTCATAGGAATTTCACCCCTTTTCTTAATGTAAACATGCTCCCCACACACAGGTTAACCCTGGTCGGACAGAGGTGTACTCCGCGCTGCCCTTCAGGGTGGCTGCTGGCCCCGGTCTCCTGCAGGGCCTTTTCTCAGACCCTTGCAATAGTTCACACACAGGTGTGGCTGTGCTCTCAGAAGCCCCCAACTCCCATTCTGCAAGCTTCCCGTGACCCTCAACACAGGGCAGCCTTCTAGGACCCAAGCAGAAACCATACCCTGAAACCTAGAGGCCAGGGGAACAGTCCTTCTGGAAATTCTATTCTTGTACCTCAGGCTGGGACAGAAAAAGAAGTACCATAGCCACTGTCCCGGGCCACCCACGGAGGGCCTGGCACAGCACTGGGCCAACATCCTCTCTTTGAGTCTTCTCAACAGGAGAAGTTGGTCTAAATAACCCCATTTTACAATGGAAAGGGAAGCTAAGGCTCAGAGAGGCAGAGTCACTTGCCCAAGACCACAGAGCTGGCCAGGAGCAAATTGGGCACAAGACAGAACCCTTGTTTGTACGTTGATTTAAGTCGGGGGTTAAAAATAAAACATTGTGCGCTTGAAATACCGAGTCACTTTCTCTAGGCCAGACACCATCTGCGGTCCTGGGGACCTGTCCAACAAGAAACTGGTAGAAGCAAGTCCCAGTTCTGCTCAAGACTTGCTGAGTGACCCGGACTTGATCACTCTCCTTTTTTGAGCCCCCAGTTTACCCTGTGTGAGCTGAGTGGACCGAGAGTTTGAGTCTTCTCTGCTCTGTCTTATGTGTTATTTGGGTAACAGTCTACAAAGTAGAACTTCGCAAGAGGGAGAAGCTGGGTGAGCTTTGTGGGGTTGTCAGTGTGACTGAGAGTTACCAAGAAGCCCCCTCCTGCCACTCAGAGACCCCCTTACCAACACCCCAAGGAGCAAACTTCCCAGAGGAGTTTGGGTGTGGGGCTGAAACACTCCATTCCCGACCCACATCACCACGTCAGAGTCCAAAGAGAAGAACTGCAAGCCCTGGGCCAGACACCAAGGCTGCCTTCCACACCGGTGGATGGTAAACGATGGACGCGACACGGATGCTCTCTGAGCTCTGCACTCCGGTGATTCCCACCTGTCCTTCTCCTGGGCAGCCCCTTACCCCTCACTCCAAGACCCAGCGCCCCAGCATCCCCGTGCCTCCAGCCCCTCGGCCGAGGCTCCTCTTTTCCTTGATTCCAGCTCCAGCAGGCTGTCCATTTAAGGCTCCACCTTACCCCTTTAAATTCTATTTTTTCAAACCACATTCTTGAACTTGGCAGATAACATGGCAGCCCGACAAGAGCCCTATTTACTCGGAGAGCCGTGAATGGGCCCTTTATAACAAGCTTCATTAATATTTCTACCTATTGGCCGGCTCTCCGTCTCCTCCCCCTATACAAACAGATTCTCCACACAGAAAGACTTTTCAAACGCTCTTGTTGACTTTCCCCAAACAGGGAGGGCCGCCGGGCCGGCCAGGGTGTGTGAGTGTGTGTGAGTGTGTGTGCAGGGGAGGGGGCGTCTGTGGGCGTGCGCCCGCCAGCCTGGTGCAGGAAGGAAAGAGGCCCACTATTCATGGGCAGGGGCGGGCAGTCCGGGTGAGTCCAGGTATGCTGCGTCTCACAAAGACGCACTGAGCCCAGCCGGCCCCGTGAATTCCAGAGCCCTGGCTGGTGGAGCTGGACGGTCCCTCTTCAGCCCCTGCTGTTGGGCTGGGTGACCCTAGGCAAGTCCCTACTCTCTCTGAGCCTCACTGTCCTTCATTGTCAGCTGGATCTACACCCTGTCACTCAAACTGTGGTTCGTAGCCCAGCAGCATCAGTGTCGCTTGAGAGATGCAGATCCTCTGGCCAGATGTGCTCTATCAGAACCAGCATCTTAAGCTCCCCGGGTGATCTGTGTGCACAGAGAGGTTTTGGAGGCATCAGATTCACAGCACGGGCCACCACCAGCACCGTTGCCTGGCCCAAAGGACATCAGAGATCTTAAACATCATCAAGCCACCAAAGCTCTCTACTTCCTCCCTACTTGGTGACCACAGTCCTAGCCCGTAGCTGGAGCACAGGAAATATATGAAGAAATAGAAAAGCACGTTGTCAGAGTCCAAAGTCTTTGTGCCAACAACAGGAAGTCTTCCTCATCAGCATTTGAGAACTTGTCAAGAACAGCCCATGCTGTCATTTGGAAGGTCACACAACCTTGGAAGGGAGCACTGAATATTGCATTGGATGGTGTGAGCTCCCTGTCCTTTGGAGATATGCAAACAGAGGCTGGAGGGTCCATGAAGGAAGTCAGAGAGGACGCGGAGCCCCATGCGTAAAGGATGTGCCTCTGGGGCTGAGGAAGGACCACTACGGAGAATGTGGCCCCATCCCAACGTGCTCACGGGGGCAAGATGGTGCCTTGAAGACAGAGCCATGCCCTCAAGCACAATGCCCCTGTGAGGATGTGGGCAAGTGCCTTCACTGCTTTTCCATTTGCTCGGGTGATAAATGTTTATTCCAAGTGTCTGGCCATCTGCTGGACCTTGGGGGAGTGATAGCAAAGCGGACTTTGTCCTTGCTCTTGTGGAGGAGACAGACCATCAATGTGTAGATTAAAAATTAAACGCAAACGCTGAGGAGGAAGCAGAGGAGGGTGAGAGGCAGGTTGTGGATGGAGGCAGGGGAGTTGGAAGGACCTTATTAGCCTGGGGAGTCAGGGAAGACATCACTGAAAGGTGACTTTTTAAAATTTAAATATGAAGACAGGAGCCTAGCATGTGAGGCGCTGAAGGAAGGGTGCCCTCAGCAGAGGGAACTGCGTGTGCTAAGGTCCTGGGGCAGGAAAGGTTTGGTGCTTTGCAAGGGCTCAGTGTCGTGATAGCATTTCTCATACGAGGGGGAGAGGGACCTGGGATGGGTGGCAATTTCCCAGACCCGCTGGGAGCTGGGAGAGAGGGAGACACAGAATAGGTGTTCAGAGCACATATGTTTGCTTGTGACTGATCCTCAGGNTGGGGCAGGAAAGGTTTGGTGCTTTGCAAGGGCTCAGTGTCGTGATAGCATTTCTCATACGAGGGGGAGAGGGACCTGGGATGGGTGGCAATTTCCCAGACCCGCTGGGAGCTGGGAGAGAGGGAGACACAGAATAGGTGTTCAGAGCACATATGTTTGCTTGTGACTGATCCTCAGGCCCATATCAGGACTGCTGTCTGCTCTTCCCATCTCTCAGGAGCTTCAAGGGCACTGCCCAGCCTGGCCCCGGCCCAGGACAGGGTCAGCTGAGCTGGAGGGGGAGAATGAGCAGCCTGTGTGCATCTTGGCTGCCTACTTCTTACCTTTTGGGAGAGGGGGTGGCCTGCCCAGCTTTGGCTAGCCTAGATGGCTTGGACAGAAATCCCTGATCCCCTGCCTCGGTCTCAGCAGCCAAAGGCCAGACCCTCTTGGGAACACAGAGCCCTCTGGCCAGCCCATACCCCACACCCTGGCCAGCCTTTAAGTACCAGGCTGGAAATAACCAGTCTCTTCCACCCCTCAGGGCTGTGGGCTCGCCCACCACAGGGGCTGGGGTGGCTGGACAGAGTAAAGCAGGAGGGCTGCCTCTTGGCTTCTTCCAGTTGGGAGGCCCCTACTCTCAGGCTCCAGGGAGGTTGGGGGTGGAGACTGGTTCAAATTCTGGATTGGCCACTGACTCCTCAGGAGAGCTCCAAAATCTGTCTTTGCCATCTGGGCCTCAGTTTTCTTACCCATAAAACGGAGTTGATCATTCCCTCTGAGGGGCATTGTGAGAAATAATATGAATATACGTGTGAGCTTTGTCAACTGTCAAGTGCAGCGCACACAGAAGAGTTCACGCCAAGGGTGAACAGGTCACATCATACGCGAGGTCATGAAAAGACAGCTCTGTAACAAAAGTGGGGTCTGGCTGCTTGCCGTTCAAAAACCTAATAAAGAGGCCAGGTTGCTGGAAAGGAAAGTTTTTTTTTATTTTTGATTCTGGCAACCAGGGGCAGGGCAGGGAGGGCACGTGTCTGTCCAAAGGCCAACTCCCTTCACTGACAATCGGTGGGGCCACAGCTTTTATAGGCTGAGGGAGGGGGCTACAGGTGGAAACGGCACAGTCAACTCTGACAGTCATCTTGAAACTGAGCACCAGGGGTCTGACCAGTGTCACCTTGATTGTTTCAGGTGCAGCTGATTTTCAGTTCCGGGGCGGTTTGTCCCCATTTCCTTGAGGCCAGTTCTCGGAATTGTCGCTGTTTATGTCATGGCTATAGCCTGGTCGTCAGGTAGCTAACTTCTCCAGCCTGGTGGGGGTTTCAGTATTTATAAGACAGCTCACAGGGTATGGCTCAGAATATGATCTATAGCTCTCGAGAAGGTCCTTGACTATGCTTAATGTCTGAATTATTATTTGCACTCCTGTGACTGAGGCTTCCCAGGTGGCGCTAGTGGCAAAGAACCCACCTGCCAGTGCAGGAGACATGAGAGACACTGGCTCGATTTCTGGGTCAGGAAGAGCCCCTGGAGGAGGGCATGGCAGCCCACCCCAACCTTTGTACCTAGGGAATCCCATGCACAAAGGACCCTGGCGGGCGAGGGTCCCTGGGGTTGCCAAGAGCTGGACATGACTGAAGCGACTTAGCACGCACGCACTGCTTTGACTGTATTCCTTTGTTTCTGCGTGTTCTTACTTCTCTGATTAAACTTATTCTTTGGCTACAGTGTTTTTCACAAACAAAAGGCAGGCAGCAAGCATGGAGGACCACAGGGTCTTGCTCTGTTTCAGCTCTGGCGCACAGTCCCAGATCTAACCCCTGGATGGATCACAGCACTCCTGAGAGTCTGTCTCCCCAGNTGTTCTTACTTCTCTGATTAAACTTATTCTTTGGCTACAGTGTTTTTCACAAACAAAAGGCAGGCAGCAAGCATGGAGGACCACAGGGTCTTGCTCTGTTTCAGCTCTGGCGCACAGTCCCAGATCTAACCCCTGGATAGATCACAGCACTCCTGAGAGTCTCTCTCCCCAGCTGTGACACCCAGATCCTTGTCCTCACGTGAAAGGTTGTTATGAGAATTCAATTATACACTGATTGGAGACGATGTGTGCACTGCATAACTACTTCGCGCCTTGAGCCTGGCATGCTAGATGTCTTGCAAAGGGTAAGGCCCCTCCCCTTCTTCAACTTCAGGGACTCTTTTCCTGAGGATTCAAGATAACCCAGGGAGGTACTCAGGAAACCAGACAAAGGACAGGGGAGGAGAAGGGTTCTGGGTCTGAGACTTGGCCCCCAGAGTCAGGCTGATGGTCACGATCCAGCCTCATTCTCTTACTGTCCCTGCAACTTGGGCCAAGGTATGTAGCTTCCACACGCCTCAGTTTCCCCATCCATAACCTAGGGAGGATTTAATACCACAGCAGGCCGTTACTGTGATAAATGACATCAGTTGATAGGCCTGAACTTAGTTCTTGG
>SJYA01012993.1:0-11202 GCA_006410615.1 Neotragus moschatus
ACACCACCCTTATGGCAGAAAGTGAAGAGAAACTAAAAAGCCTCTTGATGAAAGTGAAAGAGAAGAGTGGGAAAATGGGCTTAAAGCTCAACATTCAGCAAACTAAGATCATGGCATCCAGTCCCATCACCTCATGACAAATAGATGGGGAAACAGTGGAAATAGTGGCCGACTTTCTTTTCTTAGGCTCCCAAATCACTGCAGATGGTGATTGTAGCCATGAAATTAAAAGACTCTTACTCCTTGAAAGGAAAGTTGTGACCAACCTAGACAGCATATTAAAAAACAGAGATATGACTTTGCCAACAAAGGTCCGTCTAGTCAAGGCTATGGTTTTTCCAGTGGTCATGTATGGATGTGAGAGTTGGACTGTGAAGTAAGCTCAGCCCTGAAGAATTGATGCTTTTAAACTGTGGTGATGGAGAAGACTCTTGAGAGTCCCTTGGACTGCAAGGAGATCCAACCAGTCCATCCTAAAGGAGATCAGTCCTGGTGCTCTTTGGAAAGACTGATGTTGAAACTGAAACTCCAATACTTTGGCCACCTGATGCGAAAAACTGACTCATTTGAAAAGACCCTGATGCTGGAAGAGATTGAGGGCAGGAGGAGAAGGGGACAACAGAAGATGAGATGGCTGGATGGCATCACCGACTCAATGGACATGGGTTTGGATGGAGTCCGGGAGTTGGTGATGGACAGGGAGGCCTGGCGTGCTGCGGTTCATGGGGTCGCAAAGAGTCAGATACGACTGAGTGACTGAACTGAACTGAATACATTATATACTAATCAGTTCAGTATACTAATCAATCAGTTCATATACTAATACATGGCAAATATTTCATCATATGTCAAACTCCCATAAAAGCTAGGATTTTTCAGTGAATGGAGCTAGGACAATTAGCTAATAATTTGCTACACTATATATTTAGATTATTATATAATTCAAAGGCCATTTCTGGTGAATTAGTATAACATTTAAAAGTAAAAATTAAAAGAATATTCCATCTAATTCTCTTTTTTTGGAGGGAGAAAGTTTTTGATTCTCAGGAATGATAAAATAATTCATAGAGAGAAAGATGGACAGACAGATGCTGGTACAGTAAGTATACAGACAGCACCCAGCCTGATGGATTCGTACTTGCATTACACACAGTATTTACATTTTGAAAATCACTTGTGCAAACAATTGTGTGGCAATTGAAATTTTTGTGGGTAAAGACAAAAATACAATGATAACCAGAAGACTAATAATAAGAAGAAAATAACTGAACAAATATGAGAAACAAATAAGCAAAGCATGATGACTCTCATAGGTAAGTTAGCAAAGGAAAGAAAAATTTACCAAAAAGGGAAATGTAATCAGCAAATAAAGTATAAGAAAATGTTCAACCCCAATACACGTTATAAGATACTATTTTTTCTGATAGGCCATTTTATATGTGTTTGCCTTGAAAAGAAAAAAAAAAATCTAAAAAATCCTCATGCAAGAGTGAGGTAAAACAGACACTCTCATATATTATTAATTGCAATTTAAATCTATAGCTTTAGAAAGGAGCATAGCAATTTGTAGAAGAACTTTTAAGTGCTTGTTTGCACACTTTGACCCAGGAATTCCTCTTCTGGGAATCCACCTTAGAAATTCTAGATGTAGAAGATGCTCTGTGAATGAAGATGCTCAATGCTGTGGTATATATTGTCATTGTCTCACTTGCTCTGTTGTGTCCAACTTTTTGCACCCCATGGACTGTAGCCCACCAGGTTCCCCTGTCCATAGGCTTTTACAGGCAACGATACTCGAGTGGGTTGCCATTTTCTTCTCCAGTGAAAAATAATAACAGTTCTTCAATTTCAGAAGAATGTGTAATGGGTTGAATTATACCTCCGAAAAGTTATGTTCCAGTCCTCACTTCCCACTACCTATGAACCATACCTTCTTTCACTTTATTTTACAATAAGGTCTTTACAGATGTAATCAAGTTAAGGTCTTGTTTAGTCACTGAGTGGTATCCAGGTCTTTGCAATGCCATGGACTGCAGCATGCCAGGCTCCTCTGGAGTTTGTTTAAATTCATGTCCATCGAGTAGGTGATGCTATCGAACCATCTCATCCTATTCTGCCCCCTTCTCTCTTTGCCTTCAATCTTTCCCAGCATCAGAGTCTTTTCCAATGAGTCAGCTCTTTGCATCAGACAGCCAAAGTATTGGAGCTTCAGCATCAGTCATTCCAATAAAGATTCAAGGTTGATTTCTTCTAGGATGGACTGGTTTGATCTCCTTGCAGTCCAAGGGACTCTCAAGAGTCTTCAGCACCACAATTCAAAGGCATCAATTCTCCAGCATCATCAGGTTAAGACCAGGTGAAACTAAGTTGGAATAGATCTTAATCCAATATGCCTGGTGTCCCTATGAGCAGAAGAGATACAGAGCCACACTGGAAGAATGTCCTGTGAAGATACAGAGATTGGAGTAAGGCACATACAAGCCAAGGGATGCCAAGAATTGCTGACAATACCAAAAGCTAGGAGAGAGCCATGGACCAGATTCCCCCCAAGCAGAGACTTCATAAACAGCATGGCCCTGTTGATACCTTGATCTTGGAGTTGAACAGTCCAAATAGCGATATGTTTTGTACTTTTCTAGAGTTTTTAATTTTGTTTATAGAAAACACAGCCATAATTATTTATCATCGGTGGCTGAGACTAATCCAGACACCCTAAGATTTGGGTTTGAGCTGTCTTTTATAAGGTCCTTGGCCCTGGAGTTGAAAACCTGAACAAAACTGGATTTCTGTTTACAAAGAGTGTAGGTAGACAACTAAAAACTGTCTTCTATCATATTCCTGGTGGCACTCCAAACTTGACAGAAGCTGTGAAGACGCAGGGTGGTAAAGGTACTTTAATTAATATGGAGAAGAAATGATGTATTTCCTGAATAATACCACTGAAATGCTTTACTGGTAAAGCTCAACATTAGTATGTTACAAGTTGATCACCTAAGAGTGAATCTTAGAATAACCAACAGACTAATTTTCTTCTTCTTGGTAAGCCAAATACTAGAAAAATTTTCACAGTTCTTTATACAGAGGATTTAATCAATCACAAAAGGTCACAAAATCCGGTAGTATATATTCACAATTCAGTCGGGTAAACTATGATATACCTGTTTTTTAAACATGCAGTCATTCATATTTCTTGCTCAATATTGGGTTGGGAGTTCATGTTACAGGACTAAACAAAAGAATGTCATAATCCTAACCCTTAAATATCTTGTAGTCACGTTGGAGAAAGTGAAAGCTTTTGTCCTTCAGTTGTGTCTGACTCTTTGCGACCCCATGGACTGTAGACCACCAGGCTCCTCTGTTCATGAAATTCTCTAGGCAAGAATACTGAAGTGGGTGGCCATTCCCTTCTCCAGGAGATCTTCCTGACCCAGGGATCGAACTCAGGTCTCCTGCATTGCAGGCAGATTCTTTACAGTCTGAGACAGTACTCATTCCTTATCAGAGAAACAAACTTTAAACAAAGCATGGTACCTAATATATAATTGTGATTGTGACTGCGGGCACACAAGGAAGACAACAGGGGCTGTGAGCGTACATAATAAGGAGAAGTAGCCTAGCGTGGGGAGCCTGGGAAGTGATACTTGAGTTGCCCTGTTTAAGATGATGTTAAAACTGATTCAACAGAAAGGAGGAGCTTGCCCAGCCAACTGGAGAATGGAAGTGATTTGACTTTCCTGAGTAGAAGGAGCACCTTGGGCAGAGTTTCCAAGTCTAGACCTGTTCTGGCTGATTTTACTGATAAGAGGAGGCCAGTGTAATTGGCATGCAATAAGCAATGTGGAAAGAGGGTGAGAGATGAGGCTGGAAGTGCACGTTCATGTTAGTGTTGGTCGATCAGCCGTGTCCGACTCTTTGTGACTCCATGGACTGTAACACACCAGGATCCTCTGTCCATGGAATTCTCCAGGCAAGAATATTGAAATGGGTAGCCATTCCCTACTCCAGGGGATCTTCCCAACCCAGGGATCGAACCCAGGTCTCCTCTTACTGGCAGATTGTTTACCATCTGAGCCACCAGGGAGTCTTTTAGACAATGCTGCAAATACAGGACTTGATCCTGAGTTGGCAACGGGAGCAAATGAAGGACTCTAAAAAATAGAAATGATAGTGATGGACGCTCTAAATAGATCAGGACAGGGCAAGAGTAGATGATAGATCAGGAAGCAAGTGATCTCACCAGTTCTGGCCAAAGGTAATGGTGGCTTTTCTCACTAGGAAGTGAGAATTTGGAACAGATTCGAGATATTTATGTATAACTAAGTAAATCTGGCCACACTGGAATACTGACACATGCTAAACACCAGGAAACATTGGACTACAATGATCTAATAAGGTTCTCCTTTGATCTCCTCATTCATGAATTCATTGAAGACTCATTTGCTACATGCAAATATTGTATTCAAACTCACCGATTCATTATCCAGCTGCATCCGTCTGCCAGTTGAGTTTTCCGTTCTAACGGTTATATTTTTAAAAATTTAAGATCTCTGATGTTTGTCATCTGCTTAGTCTGTCCACATAACAACCCCCTGAGATTTAATTTCTCTTCATCTCTCAAATAATATTGAGTACACTTTTAGAAGTTTTTTTCTTCCTATTCTGAAGTATTCACTCTATTTTCTCATATAAACACTCTTGCAGTTTTTAGGTTTGTGGTCTCTTTCACAATCTGCGCCTTGCTCAGATATTTAGTGAGACTTAGGAGCTCCCTTTTGTGAACTGGGCTGGGTGATAACCTTCATTAATAGCTACATTGTCCTTTGGTATCATACATCTTGTTACAGCAAATATTCACTCTCCCCACATTCAACCCCCATGGAATGAAAACATACTCCTAAACCTTGGATCTTAGGCTTGACCATGTGACTTTTCCTGGCCAATGAGATGTTGTTAGCAGGCCTAATAAAAGTAAAGATCTGCTTTAATGATTCACCTTGCTTTCTTAAACTTTTGTCATCCCCATGAGAAACACATGCCCTAAACAGCTGCTGGTCCCAGAAGAAAGAAAATGGGAGGAAAGGTCTAAACTAAGCCTGTGGCCAGTAGCCAAGAAAAACTGAGCTCAGCTAGATCAGCTTTATGCCAGCCAATTCTCAACCCATCACTTGAAAAAACGTCACCCAGATGACTCCCCTCAGGCTAATGAAGGAAGTTGTTTTTCTGCCGCTAAGCCATGTCTGATTCTTTGAGACCCCATGAACTGCAGCATACCAGGCTTCTCTGTCCTTCACTATCTCCCAGAGCTTGCTCAAACTCATGTCCATTGAGTTGGTGATGCCATCCAACCATCTCATCCTATGTCGTCCCCTTCTCCTCCTGCCTTCAATCTTTCCCAGCATCCGGGTCTTTTCCAATGAATCGGCTCTTTGTATCAGGCCACATTATTGGAGCTTCAGCTTCAGCATCAGTCCATCCAATGAATATTTAGGGTTGATTTCCTTTAGGATTGACTGGTTTAGTCTCCTTGCTGCCCAAGGGACTCTCAAAAGTCTTCTCCAGCTCCACAGTTCAAAAGTAGCATTTCTTCAGTGCTCAGAGCTTTTTATGATCCAACTCTCACACCCATATATGAACAAGGAGTAAATATTTATTATTCTGTGTGATTATTATTTTTGTGGTGGTTTATTACACAGCAATATTTGTTTAACACATCTTATACCTACTACTAAGAATTTTTCACAGCTTCTGGCCCATAAAGAATCTTATCTTGTTTTCAAGTGCTAGTATCATTTACTTATTAATATTGCATACTCACTGATGTTTATTTACAAGGTTTTTTTTTTAATCATTTATAGGTCTTTGCTGTGAAAGAGGGATATTTCAAAGAATTCTCAGGCCACCATCTTGACTTTAGAAATCTGATCACAAGATTGAATCTCTTATAGGATTATTCTAATTGATTTAATCAGAGAAGCTCTAGGAACTTTGGAGAAGTTCAGAGACTAGCAAGATCAAACCAGTCAATTCTAAGGGAAATCAATCCTGAATATTCATCAGAAGGACTGCTGCTGACACTGAAGCTCCAATACTTTGGCCACCTGATGTGAAAAGCAAAATCATTGGAAAAGACCTTGATGCTAGAAAGATTGAGGGCAGGAGGAGAAGGGAGTGACAGAGGATGAGATGGTTAGATAGCATCCCTGACTCAAAAGACGTGAGTTTGAGCAAATTCTGGGAGATAGTGAAAGGCAGGGCAGCCTGGCCTGCTGTGGTCCACGGGGTCACGAAGAGTCAGACACGACTTAGAGACTCAACCAGCACTTGGAGGAGACCACTCCTCCCAGGGGCTCAGTGGCAACGAACCCACTGGCTCAATCCCTGGGTCAGGAAGGAATGCCACCCGCTCTAGTACTGTTGCCTGATAAAGCCGCAAGGACAGAGGAACAAGGCGAGCTATAGTCCCTGGGGCTGCAGGAGTCAGACACAACTGAGCACGCACATACACACCCATCTGGTAGTGATGTCCGCCTTATAGCCAAGGGCTGCTCTCCTGGTGACACCAAGGCTACCATTTCTGGGCTCAGACACCATGATGACATGTCTGCTGCTGGATGGCACCACTAGAAACTGCTTCGGGCACCTCTGCCTGCTGGATGATCCTGACCCTGGCTTCAGGATGGATCTTGCCCAGCATATGACTCTTCACTTTGCTAGCTTCTGAACTGAAATCTCATGCAAGTATCTAGCCAGAGCTGAAGTCACATTCCAGCAAGAAAGGCATGGAAGATGAATTTCTGGCTTCATCTAGGCAAGGACTAAACCTATAATGTAGGACATTTCTCACACTTAGAAAGGCAGTTAAGGATGTCGACAAGCATACCTTACAATCACTGCTTGGTTATGTTAGATATGAGGAAAAAAAAAACAAGTTTATACAGTTGAGAAGGTCACAGACTACAACTCTCAATTACAATTAATTGATATAATATCCACAGATGTCCCTGGCAGAGTCCCCATCACATAGCAGACACTCAGCTAATGAGAAATTAGTGAATTTATAAATGAAACTGCAAACTACTCCTATAATACAAAGCACAAATGCAATTATTCTAGATTTGTAGTCTTGTCTCTAATTCTCCAGTGAGCTGCCTTTTTTCCCCCTGTTCAAATCTCCATGTTTTACTTTCTGTTTTCACCTTTGATCTTCTGGGGGGAAGATTTCATTTCACAGGACACACTTGTCAAAGCCTTGCCAGCTGGACCTACTTAAGCCTTGCCATCTCCTAGTCCACTGGCTAACAGTCTCTGCCTGCAAATGTTCATCCCTGGTCTGCATCAAGAATTTAAAGAGAGAGAAAAATCAGTGGATCAGTGATCCTAAAAATTATAATTTGACAAAAAAAAAAAAAAACAACACCTTTTCGACATGCCAAAGTTGATATGCAATAATACATAATGGGGACTTCCCTGGTGGCTCAGTGGTAGAAGAAGCCACCTGCCAGTGCAGGAGACTTAGGTTTGATCCCTGGGTTGGGAAGAGCCTCTGGAGGAGGAAATGGCAACTGTCTCCAGTATTCTTGCCTGGAGAATCCCATGGACAGAGGAGCCTGGGGGGCTACAATCCATGGGGTCGCAAAGACTCAGACACAATTAAGCAACTGAGCACACAATATGTAATAAAGTGTTCCCCCTCCCTTTCTTATCTTCTTGAACTAGTGAAATTCCACATGTGATGAAGTAAGACTCAGAGGACAACAAATGTAAATTAATAAAGNTGGGGGGCTACAATCCATGGGGTCGCAAAGACTCAGACACAATTAAGCAACTGAGCACACAATATGTAATAAAGTGTTCCCCCTCCCTTTCTTATCTTCTTGAACTAGTGAAATTCCACATGTGATGAAGTAAGACTCAGAGGACAACAAATGTAAATTAATAAAGAAAAATGAAAACATAACTTTATAGCTTTGTTCATATAAAAATATACTTTACACTTTAGGTATTTGGAGGATTGGGCACCTTCTGAAAAAAAAATCAGCATTTATTGAAGCCCCGTTGTATGCCAGGCTGTTGGCCTCTGAGGTATGAAGGTGAGCAGTACCGATGGGGTGAAAAAAGAGTGAAAGCATGAGTCACTCAGTTGTGTCCTACCCTTCACAACCCCGTAGACTGTAGGCTATTCCTCTGTCCATGGAATTTTCCAGGTAAGAACACTGGAGTGAGTTGCCATGCCCTCCTCCAGGAGACCTTCCTGACCCAGGGATTGAACCTGTGTCTCCCACATGCAGGCAGATTCGTTACCATCTAAGCCAGGATTGGCTCCAAATCTGCTATATTTGCACGTGGGCTTCTCAACCAGATCCTTCTACTAAGCTCAAAATATTTCTTTAGCCAAGAAAACAAATCGATATCACTCTGAAAAAAAAAAAAAAGAATTAGGAGAGAAGGAAGAAAGGGAGGAGGGAAGGAGAGACAAAATCTTAGCCTGGCTTCTTCATAAGGCAGAGTCTGAGACAACGGTTTATGGGGGCGGGGGGGCAGTTTACTTGAAAGTGTGGGCTCTGGAGGAAGAATTGAGAGAAGAAGGACTAAAACAGGAAAGGAAAGTATCATCTTCCTTCCCTCCTCCCTGCCTGCCTCCCATGCCCTGTTGACTGTCACAGGGGACTGGATTCTTGGTCCCATTCAGGAGCCTTTTAACGCGTTATTGACCAGAGACCTATTAATACATCTCTTGTTACCCAAACGTTACTGACTGGAGACATGTCAATATGTTTCTAAAGAGTAATACAATTAACATGATAGTGGGAAGTTGTTAGAGCCTAAAATTGATCAAAGGTTCATTATACAACTTATGATGGTTGTTGTCCTTCACATTGTGCTTCAATTACATTTTTGTTCCAGTCTTATGTATATTATAAATGCAAGCTTATTACCATAAAATTTTCAAAAATGATGCATCCTGAAATTTTGAATGAAGATGAATTTTTTAGTGAATTTTATGCAGATACTGTCTCCAATTGTCTGAATGACATATGCTAGTGCTTCAGAAGATGATACTTCTTCAGAATATAGTTCTGATTCAGGTGATGTGATTTTACAATTAAAAAAAAAATCTTTAAGGATTGATTCTGATAAGGAAAGTGAAAATGAAATTCAGGGTGTTGGGGAAGACTTTACAGGTGTGTGAGGTGTACCTATTGAATGTAATAACCTGCAAAGTGTTAGTGACATAACAGATTTTTTGGCTAGCCAAAATAAAAATCACCAGCCAAAAATCCCCTGGTTAGTAACGAATTAAAAATGCAAGAAAGGAAAGAAGACAAGCTCTTGACATTTTGATTCTGGAGTCAGAAGCATTAACAGAAGCAACACTCAAATATTGGAGAGTGGGGCGGTGGTAAAAATTCCACCTACCAATGTGGGAGACACAAGAGACCTAGGTTGGATCTCTGTGTTGGGAAGATCCCCTGGAGGAGGAAATGGCAACCCACTCCAGTATTCTTGCCTGGGAGATCCCACGGACAGAAGAGCCTGGAGGGCCACAATTCGTGGGGTCGCTAAGAGTCGGACACAACCGAGCACGCCTCACCACGTCTTGAACAACCCTTGGAAGCAGGGATCATTGCTCACAGAGTAGTGAGCTTCAAAGTGTGGGCCTTGGAGTCAGACAGCTTGGAAAGAAACACTGGCTCCATCGCTTATTAGTTATGTGACCTCAGGCAAATTGCTTACAGTTTTTCTCATCTGTGAAAATGGAGATAATAAAGGCACATACCTCCAAGGGCTGTTTGTTGTGAGGATTAAATGAGTTAATATTTTTAAAGTACTCAAAACGGTTCTGGCAAAGAGTAAGTTAGCTATTATAAAAGCCTGCCTTTTTTTTTTTTTTTTTTTCTGGTGCTCTTAACTGAGCTAAAGGACAGATTTCAAATGCTTTCTGATCCATAAAATAGGAACAGGTCTTGCATTAGCAGAATTACTTTGAAACTCTTCAAAGTGAAATGTGCAAGAAACTGTCCTCAACAAGGCTACTGGGCAGCCGGGAAGCTCTGAAACAGAGGGGTGGGGCTCAGCTGGGAAAGGGCGTTTGGAACAGACGCGCACTTCACTCATCAACAGCTTCTTGCGGGGTGTCTTCCCTCCATCGTTTCTCTAAAATGTAAAATCGTCATTCTGGGAAGGGTGCCAGGCTTCTCTCCCCAGGACCCAGTGAGCCAGTGTTCCCTTCTCCCTGGCCATTTGGAGCGAAAGAGGAGCCAAGCTCTAGTTTCAGTCCAAATGTTCAGTGTTTATGGAAATGGGGTTGGATGGTTTACGACAGCTAACCACCCTCCCCCTTTCCGCGCCAGGGGACTGATTTTAGCAATTCCGGGCTTCTCTTCCCTGTTTCCTACCCCGCTTCCTGGCAAACTGGCAAAGAAGACTCCTCTCCCTCACATCTCAGCATCCCGCGGATTCTACACAATCTGTGAGGCCATCAGCATGTCGACTAAAAAAAAGTATCCCTAGCTGAAGCCTGGGAGGCCACACTTAGCAAAATCAGGGGTAGGGAATATTTAGAGAGCAGGTCTATGGTTTGATAATGGGGGAAGCAGTGTTGCGGCTGACTCACAGAGCCTTCAGCCTTGGCCAAGAGAGGAGCTTGGGGAGACTGTGGGAGCAGGCAAGATGGTGAGAGACGCGAAGCCGTTTTCCCCACTTGGGAGGTGTATTAAATATTGGCAGACGGCAATCACTGCAAAATGTGTATTTATTTATTTATTGGAATGGATGTACTCAGCCATAGCCTCTTCCCTCTGGGGGCAGCCGGGAGAGACAGAAAGTGAGCCTGACTCATCTCTTGCTTTTACAGCTTAAACGACTCCTCTCAGAGTCCATAAACACAAGTCATCTCTTATGGTCTCACCCGTGCTCACACCCACCCTCAAATCTCAACCCAGATTCTGTTTAGATTCTAGAATCTCCAAACCAAGATGGACCAGAGTGTTTCCTGGCAGCGGTGGGAGTGAAACTGGAGGCTCGCTCTCTAGCTCCTTCCTGCCTATAGATTGTGTCCGTCTATACACTCACAATATTGCAATATATGCAATATTGCATAGGAACCTGGGTGAATCAAGGCAAAGTGGAACGGGCCAAACAAGAGATGGCAAGAGTGAACGTCGACATTCTAGGAATCAGCGAACTAAAATGGACTGGAAT
>SJYA01012994.1:0-11392 GCA_006410615.1 Neotragus moschatus
CATGAAATATTCCCTTGGTATCTCTAATTTTCTTGAAGAGATCTCTAGTCTTTCCCATTCTGTTGTTTAGAAATAACAGAACTTTAGCAATATGTTAATGTCTTAGATTTCAGTTAAATAGCTGAGCAAAAATCAAGGCTTCTGAGTGAGTGTACATGCATTATTGATTATAGCTACATCTGTTTTTAATCAAATATTCTAAGAGAATCACACAGCACTTCAAGTACTGATTGGCCCATAATTTAATGCTTCTTCTTGTAGCATCAAATATAACCTTAATTTTAAAGTGTTGTACAAATTTATATATTTGAAATTTCAAAGTGCTTGTAGCTAAGTAAATGTTATCTTTTCTACCAAGAAGATTGGAACAGAGAACTTAAAAAATTCACTGTGAAATGTATGCTCTTGTTTTTTTTGAAAAAGAGTTACCTCCTAAATCTTCTTGATTAAGAAATTATTAAGTTTTGCCTTACCTTGCCTGAATATGCAGATTGTGAGTAGTCATGCATCTTATTTGCATTGACTAAGTGTCTATGTAACAGAATTTCATTTGGCTTCACGAAACAGAAAAACAGCCTGAAGTATTTAACCAAGTGTGTGTGTGTGTGTGTATTTAAGTTTCTAAGTGACAAGAAATCTATGAGAGACTCATCAAGGCTTACTCCAGGGTGCTATCTGACACCCTGTTTCTTATTCCCACCTTTACCATGCAGCTTTCCTGGGCATAGTTCCCAAATGATTATTTAACCTCTAGAAAGAAGAAAGTAGTAATAAAAATAAAGAGATAACACCAATTTAAAAGACAAAAAATTTCCAGAGATCCTCAGCAGCTATCTGCTTATATTTCATTAGCTGATATTTTGTTAACATACCCACCATGAGATGCAAAGATGCCTTTAAAATATCATTTTAGGCTGGACTCATACAATCAGAGTTCTCTTAATTTTAGGAAAAAGAAGGGGCACTGAGAGTGAATACTAACAAAACTTTCAGTGTCCATCACAGCCTACTATGTGTGAGTGATTAGGTTCATCATCAAAGGGAACTGAAGGAAAAGAATTAAACCTACCAAAACTGTGTTTATAATAGTGCTTCAAGAAATACACAGGGCTCATATTTCTCTAATAAAGGGAAAAAATATGATCAAATACAAATCAATCAAAATTTTCTTTCTGTCTGAAGTAGCCAGACATATGAATGCGTCTTCAAGAAACGTCCAATTTATGTGACTTAGACTCCATCTCTTTCTGCTAGTCTGTGCAATACCCTAACTTCCCAGTGTCTGTCTCCTTGTCTGTAGAACGAGGATCCCTCCATTGTGTTATGAAGTAAAGTGAAGTAAAGTGTAAGCTGCTCAGTCATGTCCGACTTTTTGTGACCCCATGGACTATACAGTCCATGGAATTCTCCAGGCCAGAATACTGGAGTGGGTAGCCTTGCCCTTCTCCAGGGGATCTTCCCAATCCGAGGATCGAACCCAGGTCACCCGCATTGCAGAAGGATTGTTTACCAGCTGAGCCACAAGGGAAGCCCATTGTGTGGTAGGTGAAGTAAATTAAGAGATATATGTAAAGTGATTAGTTAGGTAGCAGTAATTATTGAGTATTAGATAACCACCCTCTTACACTGTTGGTGGGAATGCAAACGAGTATAGTCACTATGGAGAACAGTGTGGAGATTCCTTAAAAAACTGGAAATAGAACTGCCATACAACTCAGCAAGCCCACTGCTGGGCATACACACTGACGCAACTATAACTGAAAGAGACACATGTACCTCAATGTTCATTGCAGCACTGTTTACAATAGCTAGGACATGGACGCAACCTAGACGTCCATCAGCAGATGAAAGGATAAGGAAGTTGTGGTACATATACACAATGGCGTATTACTCAGCCATTAAAAAGAATACATCTGGATCAGTTCTAATGAGGTGGATGTAACTGGAGCCGATTATACAGATTGAAGTAAGTCAGAAAGAAAAACACCAACACAGTATAGTAACGCATATATATGGAATTTAGAAAGGTGGTAACAATGATCCTATATGCGAGACAGCAAAAGAGACACAGATACAAGGAACAGACTTTTGGGCTCTGTGGGAGAAGGCGAGGATGGGACAATGTGAGAGAATAGCATTCAAACATGTATATTATCATATGTTAATTAGGTGACCAGTGCAAGTTTGATGCAGGAAGCACAGCACCCAAAGGTGATGCTCTGGGACAATCCAGAGGGATGGGGTGGGGAGGGATATGGGAGGGGGGTTCAGGATGATGGGACACATGTACACCCGTGGCTGATTCTTGTCAATGTATGCCCCAGCCACCACAATATTGCAAAGTGATTAGCCTCTAATTAAAATAAATTTATTAGTTTTAAAAAAGAGTATTAGATAACCATAATGAGATGAAGATAGCTGACATCCGATTTACATTTGGGGGATCTGTATTGGTGTCACAACATCACAAGAACCTAGTTCCTTACCACTGTGTGTGTCAGTGACAGCCCAGCTACTTCATCAGATCCAACCCACTTGGGAGGAAGGAGTCCCAAAATGCCAACAGAGGTGACACCATGCCATACTTAAAGCTGATATTAGTGAAAATGATAGCAAATGCATTTCCTGGCTGAGAGGTTGATTCCCTCAGCAGTTTGAAAGATTCTCTGAATCTCATTTAACATGTAGCCAAGTTCCTATCAAAAGTACTTTATAAGGTAGAAAGTTAACTAATTACATACTCACTTTACTCTCAGCATTTTATTTTTTTCCTTAACAAAGTCTCAGCCAAATCTTCATGGCCAGCTCATGTTATAAAACTCCCCAAAGAAGCTGACTTATTTTCCTGCAGTGTTATGCATTAAGTTCCCTATACACAAGCCTTCAAGTTGCAATCTCTCAAAGATGTGAACACCAAGCGTGAGCAAAACTGCAGCTTGTCACCCATCTCCTCTTGCTAACAGTCCTTCCCTCCACCACCTCCCATCTCCTCTCCCTGCTCCAGGCAGTAACTCTCCTTGCCTGTTTGCCAGCTGTTGTGCCATACTATTGTACTTTTCAAGGTAATGCAGTATAATATTAAAAATGTCTTCTTTGTTTGTGTGTGTTTGTTAGTGTGTGTGTGCATTTGCTCATTTTTAATGTATCATGTGTGTGCAAATTATTATAAACCAATTACAGAGCAGTACTGTAAAGCTGACTGTGTTACTTGGATACCTAGGCTAAATTTGTTGGACTTTCAAACAAATTGGACTTACAAATGCACTCTCAGATTGGAACTCGTTCATATGTAGGGGACTTCAATTCAGTCACTCAGTCATGTCCAACTCTTTGTGACCCCATGAATCGCACCACGCCAGGCCTCACTGTCCATCACCAACTCCTGGAGTTCACTCAGACTCATGCCCATCGAGTCAGTGATGCCATCCAGCCATCTCATCCTCTGTTGTCCCCTTCTCCTCCTGCCCCCAATCCCTCCCAGCATCAGAGTCTTTTCCAATGAGTCAACTCTTCACATGAGGTGGCCAAAGTACTGCACTTTCAGCTTTAGCATCATTCCTTCCAAAGAAATCCCAGGGCCAATCTCCTTCAGAATGGACTGGTTGGATCTCCTTGCAGTCCAAGAGACTCTCAAGAGTCTTCTTCAACACCACAGTTCAAAAGCATCAATTCTTCAGTGCTCAGCCTTCTTCACAGTCCAACTCTCACATCCATACATGACCACAGGAAAAACCATAGCCTTGACTAGACAGACCTTAGTCAGCAAAGTAATGTCTCTGCTTTTGAATATGCTATCTAAGTTGGTCATAACTTTTCTTCCAAGGTTTTTTTATCACTTTATTTCTCTGAGCATTTAAAAATAATCTTATTAAGCCTGTCTTCCTTCTATCCTGGTGTTCAAATCCTCCCGCTCATTGCAGTGTATAGTTCCCTGTTATAAACCTTTGCGTCCTTGAATCTTGCATAGATTTTGTGAGTTCATCATGCTTTACACAGGCTCTGTGCTGTGGAGACATTGTCCTATTTCATCTCTCCAAGGCAGACCCCTAGTTCATTGATTCTAGCCATTCTTAAATTAATTACTAATTTGAGGATGCTCACATCACATGAGGAGTTTGAAAATGTATTTCATGTGTATATATGATGCTACTGCTACTGCTAAGTCCTTTCAGTCGTTTCCAACTCTGTGCGACCCCATAAACAGCAGCCCTCGAGGCTCCCCCGTTCCTGGGATTCTCCAGGCAAGAATACTAGAGTGGGTTGCCATTTCCTTCTCCAATGCATGAAAGTGAAAAGTGAAAGTGAAGTTGCTCAGTCGTGTCTGATTCTTAGCGACCCCATGGACTGCAGCCTACCAGGCTCCTCTGTCCATGGGATTTTCCAGGCAAGAGTATTGGAGTTGGGTGCCATTGCCTTCTCCGGTATATACAATANTTAAGCCTGTCTTCCTTCTATCCTGGTGTTCAAATCCTCCCGCTCATTGCAGTGTATAGTTCCCTGTTATAAACCTTTGCGTCCTTGAATCTTGCATAGATTTTGTGAGTTCATCATGCTTTACACAGGCTCTGTGCTGTGGAGACATTGTCCTATTTCATCTCTCCAAGGCAGACCCCTAGTTCATTGATTCTAGCCATTCTTAAATTAATTACTAATTTGAGGATGCTCACATCACATGAGGAGTTTGAAAATGTATTTCATGTGTATATATGATGCTACTGCTACTGCTAAGTCCTTTCAGTCATTTCCAACTCTGTGCGACCCCATAAACAGCAGCCCTCGAGGCTCCCCCGTTCCTGGGATTCTCCAGGCAAGAATACTAGAGTGGGTTGCCATTTCCTTCTCCAATGCATGAAAGTGAAAAGTGAAAGTGAAGTTGCTCAGTCGTGTCTGATTCTTAGCGACCCCATGGACTGCAGCCTACCAGGCTCCTCTGTCCATGGGATTTTCCAGGCAAGAGTATTGGAGTTGGGTGCCATTGCCTTCTCCGGTATATACAATAGAGGCATGAGTATCTCGTTGGCAGGCTGGACAATCTCTATGCAGATTTTCAAGACCTTAGGAATGAGAGCCCTTTCTAATTTGCTGGATCTACCTAGGTGGTGCTAATGGTCCAGAACCTGCCTGCCAATGCAGGAAACCTCAGAGACATAGGTTCCATCCCTGGGTCGGGAAGATCCCCTGGAGGATGAAATGGCAACTCACTCCAGTATTCTGACCTGGAAGATCCCATGGGCAGAGGAGTCTGGCGGCTACACTCCATGGGGCTGCAAAGAGTCGGACACAACTGAAGCAACTTAGCACATACACTATGTAGATGAATTCTTTCCTATGTAGGATCTGCTTATTCTTTCTTCCTCTTTTGGACTATCACCTCCGTTGAGGCTGATCTTGGCTGATTTAGCTCTTGTAGTGTGGACATTGACCAATATTAGTCCATTATGAAATTAATGAATGAATAAGGAAGTGTTAAGCCCACGGGCTTAAGTGTTCTGTGTCCCACTGCTTTCGTATCTGGGAGTATATTTACGTCCTGTGTGACAAAGCCAGCCTCACCAATGTGAATGTGGACAATCCAGGCCTTGTGATGCTCCACCAAAGAAGAGACTTTCCCACAGAAAAGAGAAATTGCTGTTTCTTTGTGAACAGAGTTGGAGATGCTACCTTCTTCAGCAGAGCCGAACAGCATCCCGGACTTACCGAGACCAACTATTGAATTTACAGAGGGAAGAACACAGTGCTCACCTGCTCTCAGGTCAGAGCAAGAGAGGAGAGGAAGCTTGTTCCTGACAAACTGATGTCCACGTCTCACTCCCATTCATGGTGTGTCTTTGAGATTCATTCATCTTTAAGAATATGATGTCCTGGAAGGCCTTTCT
Source organism: Neotragus moschatus (assembly GCA_006410615.1). Lineage (NCBI taxonomy): Eukaryota > Metazoa > Chordata > Mammalia > Artiodactyla > Bovidae > Neotragus > Neotragus moschatus. The sequence goes on from SJYA01012994.1 coordinate 5,877, forward strand.
CCCTTCACAAAAAACACCTTAATGGCCAATTTCTCAAAGACGCTTCTTTCCTGGTCAGATCATTTTGTCAGTTTGATACTAAAATTCAGTCTCATGTTGCTTATTCGAGGATGTACAATATATTTTCTCTTTTGAAACATTTTAGGATTAATTTCCTAAAAAGTGATCATTCAGTTCAGTTCAGTTGCTCAGTCGTGTCTGACTCTTTGTGACCCCAGGAATCGCAGCACGCCAGGCCTCCCTGTCCATCACCAACTCCCAGAGATCACTCAAACTCATGTCCATCGAATCGGTGATGCCATCCAGCCATCTCATCCTCTGTTGTCCCCTTCTCCTCCTGCCCCCAATTCCTCCTAGCATAAGGGTTTTTCCAATGAGTCAACTCTTCACTGAGGTGGCCAAAGTATTGGAGTTTCAGCTTTAGCATCAGTCCTTCCAATGAACACCCAGGACTGATCTCCTTGAGGATGGACTGGTTGGATCTCCTTGCAGTCCAAGGGACTCTCAAGAGTCTTCTCCAATACCACACTTCAAAAGCATCAATTCTTTGGCCCTCAGCTTTCTTCACAGTCCAACTTTCACATGACTACTGGAAAAACCATAGCCTTGACTATATGGACCTTTGTTGGCAAAGTAATGTCTCTGTTTTTGAATATGCTATCTAGGTTGGTCATAACTTTTCTTCCAAGGAGTGTCTTTTAATTTCATGGCTGTAGTCACCATCTGAAGTGATTTTGGAGCCTCCAAAAGTAAAGTCTGACACTGTTTCCACTGTTTCCCCATCTATTTGCCATGAATTGATGGGACCAGATGCCATGATCTTCATTTTCTGAATGTTGAACTTTAAGCCAACTTCATTAGAGATTTTAAATATAATGAATGCATTTAATTGCAGAATTTTTTTTGTATTGAGTGTAAGTTTGATTTAAAAATTAAGGCTATATTTTTCATTGCTTTGTTTTTATCAAAATGTAAGTACAAAATAATTTTTTAAATGTACGAAATGTAAATAATGATGATACAATGATCACCTGAATATCCACTATCACGTTTAAGAAAATAAAGAACATAATTAACTTTAAAGTTATTATTATCAGCTTTTGGGTCATATCCAGATTCCTTCCCAATTGCATTTTTTCTTGACTGGAATTATCATCATGAAATTCAGTGTCTTCCATTTTCTTCTTCTTTTTTCTGCCTAGTTACATGGCATGTGGGATCTTCCCTGACCAAGGATCAAAACCGAACCTGTGCTTCCTGCAATGGGAGCATGGACTCTTAACCACTGAACCACCAGGGAAGTCCTCCTTCTTTTTCTTTATATTTGTATTTATTTGTGTGGGTTCCTAGTTATTTACTTGTATTGTATAGTGTGTAATATGTGTATTGCAGTATTCAAATACAAATAAACATCTGTAGTATGTTCGTACGTCCACGCTAAATTGCTTCCGTCATGTCTGACTCTTTGACACTCTGTGAACTGAAGCCGACCAGGCTCCTTTGTGCATGGGATTCTCCAGGCAAGAGTACTGGAGTGGATTGAGATGCCCTCCTCCAGGGGATCTTCCCTACCCAGGACTTCCCTACCCAGGACTGTCTATTGCATTGGCAGATGGATTCTTTAACACTAGCACCACAGGGGAATATGTTTAGTTTTTATATATTTTTCTTTAACTTTTCATTTGCTCTGCAGTATGAGCATGTACTTCATCCAAGTTGTTGTAAGTGGTTACGATGAATTCATTTCAGTGGGATAAAATATTCTATTGTCTGATTTTTTTTTTTTTAACCTTTGTTATACATTGAGTTTTTTCCTGTGTTTTGCTTTTACAAATAGTGCTTCTATGAACTTTTTTTTCAGTATATGTGCTCAGTGCATATGTGAAGAAATTTCTCTATTCTAGAGATTTTCAAGAGACATGCATATTAGACTATAATTATTACTCTTTTCCAGTCACTCAGTCATGTCTGACTCTGTGATCCCACAGACTGCAGCACGCCAGACTTCTCTGTCTTTTACTGTTTCCTGGAGTTTGCTCAAACTCATGTCCATTAAGTTGATGATGCCATCCAACCATCTCATCCTTTGTCACCCCCTTCTCCTTCTGCCTTCAAAATGTGCTGCAAAATATCGGTGTACTCCATCCTGAGGCTCCCCAGGGAGGTCTAGTTTGGGTGGCACCCTGGGCAGTTTCTTCAAACACTAGCTTCTCCTCTCTTTCTCCTTAGATTGTGGTCCCAGCCCTCGGATGCTCTGTGTTTCATCCTAAAGTCCTCTGCTATCTGGGCATCTACTATAAAAGCTGACTCGAGAGTGAGGCTTTGTCATCCGAGACAAAGAGTTCTAGGAGTTGCTTGGAGTTCAGCACTAGGAGTCCAAGGAACACCGCCTACCGGCTAGATGAGATTTAGTTAAGACTGGGGAGTTTGGGATTCTAGGTAGTGCTTTTGAGTCCATCTTCAAATATATCAGATAATCCTACTCATTTATGGTTGATGTGCCCTTTTACTAACAAAAAGACTTGTTACTATTGTCTTTTTGAAAACTTGTGCTCCTGTATTATTTTGAAATAATAAAATTAAAAAATAGAGCCAGTACTATATGCATATGATTTATTTTCAGGAATTATATCACACAGTTATGGAAGCTGAGAAGTTCCAAGATCTACATTCAGCAACCTGGAGAAGCAGGAGAACTGCTGGTGTAATTTGAGTTCAATTTGAGGGCCTGAGAACCAAGAAAATTAAGGTGCAAGTTCCAGTCTAAAACCTGGCATACTCAAGACCCAAGGAGAGATGATGTTTCAACTTGAGTCTGAAGTTTAGAAAAGATGAAAGTCCTAACTCAAAGCAATCAGATAGGAGGAATTCTCTCTCACTCAGGGAAGGGTCAGCCTTTTTGTTTTTTCAGGCCTTCGACTTACTGAATGGGGTGCCATCAAGTTGAAAGGGGCAATCTGCTTTCTTCGGTCTACAGATTCAAATGTTAATCTCATCCAAATACATCATCACAGACACTGAAACATAATGTTGACCTACTATCTGGGTTCCCTATTTCCCAGTCAAGTGGGCAAATAAATTAACCATGACAGCTGATATGAAAAAGATCAAATGAATTAAAAATATGTTCACATTTTTTCCAGAATGTTCAACTTTACCATTTGAACAAAAGGAAAATGCATGTTCTTACTCAAAATGTGGTTTCAACCATTGTACATGTCTATTGGCTTGAGAGGCTAATGTTGACTTTTATTACTTATCAGCATGAACCAAGTTCTTTGTTGAAACTGATTTCTGAGAATGTGAAGGATTTATTATGCAAGAGTCAGGATCAGGAACTGTACGCAGTAATGGCAATTACAGGGTGGATATAGTTATATTCATGGAAACAAAATCATTGTTACCATAAATATTCTAAAAACATTTAGGAGTTTTAGATAAATTTAATATTAAATTTATTTGAAAATACTTTTCATTTTACTTTTTAAATATCAATTTTATACCAAAAAAAGAGAGAATCTGATGAATTTTTTTAAAAAAATCAAAGCTTCATTACAAATGCTTTCATGATCCCTAAAATTTACATTAGTTTATGCCATATGTAGGTTTTCATTGTTTACGTGTGTCATAAGTTGAAAAATGCTGGGAAGAAATGTTCTGAATATATATTTAAGGATACAAATGTTACTTTAGATGGCACGAGCACAACCTTTACTAGAAAATGGTTGTTTCCCAAGTTACACCCAAGGAGCAAAGCACAAGTGTTCCTGCTCCTAAAGCTTGCCAACTATTGACATTTTCACGGTTTTAAAATCAGCAATCTTGCAGGTATGATTTTCTTCAAAAATTTTATCTTATGCTGGAGTATAGCCAATTAACAATGGTGTAGTAGTTTTGGGTGGACAGCAAAGGGATTCAACCATACACATACATGTACATTCTTTCTCAAACTCCCCTCCCATCCAGACTGCCATATAACATTGAGCAGAGTTCTATGTGGTCTATGGTAGGACCTTGGTTGTCCATTTCAAATATAACAGTGTGTACATGTTCATCCCAAACTCCCTAACTAGCAGGTTTGCTTTTAATTTGCAGTTATTTAGTTACAAAGAACTTTAATTATCTTCCATATTTATTTATCACAATAGCTTCCTGTATGTGGTATCCAACCATATGTTTTGTCCAATTTAATTGCATATCATTTTTAATTTGGTTTATAAGGGTTCTTTGTTTTCCCAGGTAACAATTCTCTGTAGAGTATTTATATTATAACCCTCTTCACCCAGTACGTTGGTTAACTTATTCTCTTTCAGTGTGTTAATAAGCAAAAGTTTTGAAATTTTAGTTTATCAATCATTTTTCTTAGGGGTTATACCTTTATATTTTTGCTTAAGATATTTTTCCTTTACTAAATTATTATTCTCTTAAGTGCCTTCTAAAAATTTTATGGTTTGACTTTCCCACTTAGGTTTCAGTCGATCATTAACTTATTTGGGGAAGTAGGTAGGAATCTATTTTTTTTTTTTTTTTCTGATTTAAAATTCTTCATCACCAATCCTCAGTATAGTTCTGTCATAAATGAAGTTTCTAAATATTTAGAGCATTGTTTTGAGACTCTTCAGTCTGGCTAATTTATAACCATTTGTATCTTTGTACACATACACTTCAGCCCTCAGTATTAAACATTCTAAGCTTGTTAGACTTTTTATTTCAGTGCATTGAATCTGTGGGAAGGGCTAAGATCTCTCTGCATTATGGTTTTTGTTGCTNTCTAAATATTTAGAGCATTGTTTTGAGACTCTTCAGTCTGGCTAATTTATAACCATTTGTATCTTTGTACACATACACTTCAGCCCTCAGTATTAAACATTCTAAGCTTGTTAGACTTTTTATTTCAGTGCATTGAATCTGTGGGAAGGGCTAAGATCTCTCTGCATTATGGTTTTTGTTGCTATTTGTTTACTGTTTATTTTTTTTTCTTTTGCCATTGTCATCATTCAGAGTTTTTTTGATGGTTACACTCTCAGTGCCTGTGTTATTTTTCTTTACAGCATCCACACCTTCTGGGCTTTTATTTTATTTATTTTTTTAGCATTTTCATTTATTTGACTGAGTTGGGTCTTAGTTGTGGCAAGCAGGGCCTTTAGTTGCAGTATGCAGATTCTTAGTGGCAGCACGTAGGATCTAGTTCCCTGACAGGTATTGCACCCAGGTCCCCTGCATTGGGAGCTTGGAGTCTTAACCACTAGAGCACCAGGAAAGTCACTTTCACCATTGGTTCCTGAATGTGTGAAGCTGTTGTATCTCTCCACTACTGGCCTTCTCAAATGTCTTTTAGTAAAGTTTTTTTCCATGAAGTTTTTGAAGCATTTTTTTTGTTTATACTCTTTCGTATTTTCGTGCATGCTAAGTTGCTTCAGTGTATGTGTACAAAGACAAAAATGGTTATAAATTAGCCAGACTGAAGAGTCTCAGAACATTGCTCTAAATATTTAGAAACTTCATTTGTGACAGAA
>SJYA01012996.1:0-10674 GCA_006410615.1 Neotragus moschatus
TGATGGGGTACACTGCAGAGAGAGCGCCTTGCTTGTTCTGCACCATTAAATGTTTGCTTGAGTCTTCCTTATAAGAAATGGTTTGGAGAGTCACGACACAGGGGGAAAAAATGGAAGTATGAGGATTCTGCCTGAAAAGGCAGGATTAGTAGAAATGAGATTAACTAAGAGAGTTTTCTGTTGTTTTCCTAGGGGAAAAAAAATTAACTAATGTTTGTGAAATCTCTGTGTGTCATGATTCTCAAACAACCAAATAGCTTTTAACAGTGGCATTCTCTCCTGATAAAAGATTCTGTTCAAGCATGCCAGGTTCCTAGGCAGGCGACGTAGGCTGGGGGGAGGGACCACCTTAGTGGCAGAACAGCATTACCAAATGTCACATCTCCTTGGTCATTAGTCTTCCCCATATACATATTCGTCTAATCCCTCAGTGGGGGGTTGAAGGATGTCATCCAGTCTCACTGAAAAGACATGATTTTCCAGGATGTGGGAGGCTTCTGTTCATTAAGCTAAAGCTGAGTGTACCTTGATGAGTTTAATCTGAGCATAATGACCCTGAACTCAGTGGGAGTTACTTCCCGGGATATAGGGCAAGGGCAGTATACCTTGAGGATATTGAAAGCTGGAATAGGATGGAAGTGTGGTACATTTCTCTTCTTTCCTCCTTCTTTCTGTGCTTAATACAGTTATTTCAAATGTAAGTTTGATACATTTAGAAGATGGAGACAATGAATCAAAAATCACTCTTTGACCTCTCTTTTGCCTCAACGCATCGAAATCTAATTTATTTGCTATAACAGTAATAATTCCCTTCACAAGACTCAGGAACAATAGCACATAGTAAAATGACAGAAAATGCAATTTATTGCATTAATGGTGAGCAGTTGGAACAAAACATTGATTTAGAAATCATTCTGTGTGTAATTATGTGTGTGCTTTGTGTTAAGGAAAAAAATACATAAAATGGAAGGATGTGAGGGAATAAAACATCTTTTCATTGGCATGATATGATCCTTTTGCTTGAGAATCTTTCTATAGTTATAAGTTATAAAAAAGCATATTTGAAAAAAAGCATATTTGCCCCTGAAACGGTGTAGCTTGCAGTAAAATCCATTTTCAGCACTTCTGAATTCAGCTCACATAGCCTTCTTGTAGGCTGTAAGGAGGTTCAAGCTGTTCTAAAACAGTCATCACGATCCATTACACTTTGTTCCCTGCAGCTTTTGTTCCCAGTTGCATGTGATACTGTTGATTATGAAAGAAAATTTAAAATATATGCTGACTTTACATTCGGAAGGATTATAGTTTCACTTGTTCAAAGCATTCTTGACTATATTACACCTTCTAGAATATAGTATGAAAACCCAGGGCAAAGGTAACATTTCAAAAAATGATATGTCAAATTAATATTCCTTTTTTGTTAACAGAATTATCTTAAGAGAAAAATACTTTGTGAGATTGTGAGTTTGTTTACTTGTGGGAAACAGAAGCCAGTAACTTAAGCCTGAAAGATTTACTGCAAATACCTATATTACTGAAGCAAAAGCGTTTTGCCTCGATACACAATCAAGAAAATTTATCTTTAATTGGAGACTGTATTGATTTTTAATAATAAAATGCATCACATCTAGTATTTTAAAGTATGTTTAGAATATAAATTTTCTTTTTGGATGTTGAATATTATAGAGATCATGTTTGAGATGATCTACTTTGAGATGTAACATATTTGAAGGGAAAACACATATTTTTATATTAGTTTATTCCTTCAAGCTCTAGGCAAAACTGAATGTTTTCTCCCAGGAACCTACTCCTGCCCTTTTGGTCATTATTACTTAATATCTTCCGGTTATTAGATTTTCTTTGAGATCTTTTATACTTTCCTTCCTTATGTAATCAGTTACCATGTCCTACCAAGTTGTCTTTTTTTTATTTTTTTTTAAGTATAGTTGGTTTACAGTGTTGTGTTAGTTTCAGGTGTACAGCAAAGTGATTCGTATATTTATATGTAAATGAATATATTTTTATATGCTCTTTTCAGATTCTTTCCCAGTATAGTTTATTACACGATATTGAATATAGTTCTAAGTTTTCTCTTTTAAAAAGAAAATCCTTCAAAGAATCACAGATTTTTATGTCTTAGAAGAAAGTTTCTGTAGTCCAGTTTTTTCAAGACTTATTTAAGTAACAGAATCTTTTCTCTGAATGATACCTAGAAGCCCCCAAATTACTACTATCACTATTACTACTGCTGAGTCTGATTTGGTTGAAGCAAGGGTAGGCAGGAAGGTCATAGACTTCTATCTGTTTGGTCCATTTTCCTTGGCTTGCTGTCACCTTCAAAGATACTTTATTAAACAAAGGTCCAGAGATTAAGTGTCTTGTCCAAGATCGTTAAGCCAGCTAGTGCAGAGCTGGGACTAGAAGTTGCTACAATTTAGTGCCCTTTGGATCCATCACCCATAACTATTGCTGTCACCATCAGAGACCTGGCTTATTGCAATACATTCTTAGCTGTCTTTGATTTCTCCCCTTGTACAGCCTCATCTACAGAACAGAAGGTATTTTGTGTTCCTCGGTACAGCAAGCTCCTGTAGCTCTCTACTGCCTATACAAGCAAGCCCCAGTCTTTATGGGTTCACTTCAGGCTTCTCAAAAGCCACTTGCATTGTTTCCCAGTCAAAAGTCACCATGCCATCCTGTTTGTTTTCTTCACTGATCATTGAACTATCTCCAAGTCTTTTTTTTTTTTTTTTTAATATATTCCCCTCTGCCTGGAATGCTGACTTTCCATTGAACATTCAAGGCACAGATCAAGATCCCTGAAGCCTGTCCTGACTATACATGCTCATAGTTACTCCTTTTGTCTTTTGGAGGATAGCATGTTTTCTGTACCATTATTTTGGCTTTTAAATTTCTCAGTCAGTAAAAACGTAAGTTCTGCTAGGACATGGACCATAGCTTATTCTGTATGCAATACTGATGCAGTGCTGGGTGAGAACCAACTATATTTTATGAGTGAATTAAATGGAACTGAGGTGATGAAAAATTCTCCCTGCTCTTGATCACCACACAGGAATCTACTGCAGCCTTTTTCATGNCTTGGAGGATAGCATGTTTTCTGTACCATTATTTTGGCTTTTAAATTTCTCAGTCAGTAAAAATGTAAGTTCTGCTAGGACATGGACCATAGCTTATTCTGTATGCAGTACTGATGCAGTGCTGGGTGAGAACCAACTATATTTTATGAGTGAATTAAACGGAACTGAGGTGATGAAAAATTCTCCCTGCTCTTGATCACCACACAGGAATCTACTGCAGCCTTTTTCATGTGCAGATGATAAATATTTCATCCATTTCATCCTTTGTCCTTTCCCACTTTAAAAAATTGAATCTAAAAAGATTTTCTATTTGATCATACTCTGTAACTATGCCATCAACCTAATCATTAAGCGTTCCTAGTTGAATATAACATGTTAATAATAATGCAAATATTTTATTGCANTGTGCAGATGATAAATATTTCATCCATTTCATCCTTTGTCCTTTCCCACTTTAAAAAATTGAATCTAAAAAGATTTTCTATTTGATCATACTCTGTAACTATGCCATCAACCTAATCATTAAGCATTCCTAGTTGAATATAACATGTTAATAATAATGCAAATATTTTATTGCAAATGCCTATTTTTATAAGTTCTCAGTAAATGTTTTTATACTTACATAGTGTAATAAATATGATACCTGTTCAGAAATTAAGATTCACATCAGAAGATGTATTTGCTCCTAGAGCAGAGGCTGTCCACACCTCTCTCATATCCAGATGACAAACTCAGGCAGGACTCCAGGACTTGTTTACCTATATACCTACAATTAAAATTCAGAAGGCAGAGTTATATGAAATGAAAAATAGTCAGATGCTTATTGATTATTGGCTTGACAGTGAGAAATAGTTTTGATAATTATGTGGTGAGTATTCTTGATATACTTTGTTAATACCTTTCTTAAAAATATGCAAGCTGAAGACTTAAGTCAATTGATTGAAAGTTTAACAAAAGCAATATATATTAACAATATTGACAATATTGAATATAATTAACAATGTCTTAGTTTTCTCAACTTGTTCTTAGGCTATAGGAAATGATGGTAAATGAAAGCTTAAGAGATATAGTTAATAGTTATTTGATCAGTCTTAGAAAAAACTTTTTGATGTCGCTAATGATAGATAACAAATATCTTCACAGTTTTGGATGATTTCTGTTTCTTTGCTTTCAACAAAATTGAGGAATGTCTAATTGAGTTGTTAACGCATGGATCACAAAAGTAATATTTGAAGATGTGCCATTGTGTGGTTTTGGAGTATAAAGTAAAAGATATTCAGAGATGAAATGACGTTTCTATAACAAATTTTGCTCCAATTCCATCTATTTATACATGTGAACACAGGTTTTCAGAGCTCACAAAAAAACACTTTATAATTGTTACTGAACCCAGTCTCATTGTAGCAATAAGTAATATTCATCCACTAAAACATGCATTGAGTTAAAAAAAATCCTCATCTACTCCATAATGAAAGAATTTCTAAATTCTTTCTTTTATGTTTAAAATCTATATTATATTGCTTTTGTTAAACTCTATATTAGTAATAATTATAATCATGATTCAGTCTAGGAGGAAAAATTCTGGAAAGATGAAACCACATCAGGAAAAGATTTTCAAGAATGAAAATATTTTACATGAAGATATTCTGTAGGAAAGCTGGAGTGGAAACACAAGTTCAAGGAGAATAAAGAATGATACAATATTTCTACAATATCAACAAGTGTTGACAATCAGCTTGTTCATATATATATTGATCCATGGTATTTGGGTATTAATACAGCAGCTTTGGTATTTATATATTTTTGATATATTAATTATTCCATTATTTAAAATGTCAACTTTACCACATACCAAAAGTCAAATCCTTTGCAACCATGTAAATGTTTTTTTATCCAGAGACTCTCTTTTATTACAGTCTTTACTGAAATTCTCAATTGAAGTTTATATTCACTTTAAATGAACATGGTGAAATGTTTGATAATTTAAGATCTTATAGAAATTCTACATCATTATTCTAAATAATACAGTTCATTACATACATTGTATGGAGGTATAGAAGATGAAGAAGTCTATATTTGTTGTATGATGTTGGCGGTTTAGTTGCTAAGTCATGCCTGACTCTTGTGACCTCCTCATGGACATAGCCTGCCAGTCTCCTATGTCCATGGGATCTCCCAGGCAAGAATACTGGAGTGAGTTGCCATTTCATTCTCCAGTATTTGAGGTATTCTGACCTCAATTTCTTGATAAAATAATATAAAAAATATATCTATACCTGACTACCCTATTACAGCAACCATGCAAACTTGAAATAACTTAGGTGTGAATTAACATCTGGTGAATGGTGCGTAGTTTTTCATAATTATTTTGAAGGGAAATATAAGTAAATCTTGGAAACTCCTCTGGCTAAGAAGCACTGACTGTCATAGCATCTGCCTGTCTGCAGCTTTATCAGGTGCTTTCCTCTTGTTTACTTGCTTCTTCCAAAGTGCACTGATTCTTTTTTAGTTCTCTGGATGCTCCCAGTTGCTTCCTGCCTAAGGATTTTTCCTCCTTCCTTATCTACTTAGTGGCACCACTCTGTCCCCAATACTAACTCAACTACCCTTAGCCAGATGATGTCCGCTCATCCTTCTGAACAAAACTCCAGTGTAAGGTCTTACAGAAGCCTTCTCTAAGTCATTTCTCAAAGGTAGGTTCCCTAGACTCCTCCTTAATACCATAACACCTTAATCTTTTCCCGAGTATCTCTTATCCCAGTTAGAACCTTAAAATTTGAATATTTATTTATTTATTGTGAGTCCTTTAGGGCAAGTACCAATTCCATCTTGCTCACTGCTGTATTGCCAAGAGAGTCCAGCACAGAGATGATGTTAAAGACAGTGAAAAGAAATTATTCACGTCTTTTGTTAAAGATGATAAGGTAGATTTTATTTAGTTTTCTTGTAACAAATATAGGGACCACATTGAGAGACATTTTCGGTGGGAACAGAGATTGGGCTCAGCTCTGAATAGAGCATGGGCAAGTGGGAATTTAGGATGGGGGTCAGTGGATGAAAAATCCCTTGCCAAGAGCAAGGTGGAATTCTGGCTACACCTGTATAACAGGAGTCTTATGGAAGATAGGCCAGGATGATCAGATACCACCTGGTGGTGGCAGACGATGAGGAGCGTCATCAAATATTGGGTGTGAGGGGTGTTCTTGTTACAGTGACTTAGCAGAGTTCTTGTTAAAACTGAATTTTACAAGAAGTACACAGATGAGCCTTCGAGAAGTGTTTGGAAGCTTGACTAAAGTTTGGTCAAGCAAAGACTGTGTCAGTGGGTGCATAGAAGTGACTCAGTGTTTACTGAAATGAATATTTGTTGAATAATAACAGCTTATTCTTAATATCTGCGTGTGGTCATAGATACTGGTAGAGTATTATTACTCATTTAAGGAAGAAGAAATTCTATATTCATGAATGATCTCAAGAAAACTTCACAAATATTTCCATGGATCCAATAAATATTATATACAAAAAGAGACTTGCAAGGTGTTAAAATAATTATTCAGATGTTGGCTAGTTCATGTAAATTCTCTGCAACACTTTGAATTCTCTGAGATGCAGTCACCAGAATGGGTTCAGATTTGCAGGAGATTTTTTTGAGGAAAATGTATATTAAAGATAAAGGGGATAAAGGTGGAGTAGGTGGGGGATTCTTCAGGCTGTGAGGCAATTAAGACACTTTTGAAGGACAAGGAAAAGGAAGGAGAATTTGGCAGAAAAGTCTCTGACTTCATTATGTGTCTAAGAATGTGCCAAGCAAATCAGTGAAGAGTTCTCCAGCTTGCCACCCTTTAGAGGAATTTCATATCCTACAAGAGGGACCTACACTAGGACCACTGCCATGTGGAACCAAGACTTGGGAGGGCCCAAGAGAAAGAAAGCATGACCTTGGTGCAAACATGGCGGTGGAGCCCACGGGATGCAGCTGGGGCTGTTGATCCATCGTGCTCATGCCAACGGGAGAGCTGAGTGGTGCATTCACATGGCATTCACATCCAGGAATCTAGAAGTGTATCATCTGTCCAACATACTGTAGTTTATCTATACACAGTGCTGGGGGCAGGGCCTATATCTTTTAATTTTTATTGACTAGTTTGTAATTAATGACATACGTGTTCCTCCATGAATTTGACTGAGTTCATTCAATAATGCTGCCAAACTTCTTGGCCTAACTTGTGTTTGCCATCAGCTTACTGAATATCCCACACAATATGGATCTCACTTCTTCATGACCATTTACTGCTTGGAACTGATAGGTTGGTCTTTGGTTATTCCAGTGTTGGATTAAAGAACAATTTTTAGAAAATGAGGGATAGAGATAGGACTTAGTGAACAGTCCTCACTGTTGTTAAACTTCTCTGGCACAACCACTTCCAAAATATTGCAACATATAGGAATTCAAAGGAACAAAAATTCAGAAATATTTAATCATAAAAGCACCTCCAGTTCCAGGGGCTAATCACTATTACTTTGCAGTGAGTTCCGCTTTGGAGAAATGTAAAGATCTAGGGATAATAAGCACTTGTAAAGGCTGGAGAAGATCAATTCCTGTCTCCTCCTTGGGGTTTCATCTGTCCTCAGCAGTTACAATTAAATCATCAATTCCATTTGCCCCCAGAGGAGTTTTGTTAATGGCACTGTTACTATTCTTGTTAAGTCACCCTTGGAGGAACAGTTTCAAGTGTGGTCACCAAGGTGATGCCACATGGGTCAATATTCACTCTCACTCTGAGGTGACCCAGACTTCACAGACCTTGATTTTAGGCCAGATTGTACTCTCTTTATATGTAATTATGAATCAATCACATAGAGCACTAATAATTACCATACAGAGGTCTGATATTAAAATAGCGTCGAGGGGTAAAAAGCTTTCAAATTTCCTCTCTCCCTCATTATCTGACCTTCCCTCCCCAGGGCAACTTGGTTTTAAGTGGCTGTATACTTGCATGATGGTTTTGCTGGGTGTCCCTTTATTTTTATTTTCTTCTCTTCTGATTCTTTACATTAGATACCTGTAGAGTATTAGGATTAGGAAATGCAAGGAATATACACTTTTCATGTATAGTGATCACTTGTTTTCATCCTCAAAGTAATATAAGGACCTCTGGTCAAGATAGGATCAGAAACCTCTCTAATCTCTCTTTGTCTCATGAATTGCCATAGTGATAGGAAGGGAGTAGAATTGGGAAAGGACCAGAACTTATGAAATCCATGTGAAATTTATTTCTGACTTGGACATTGGTGATTCCTATTGTAATAGTGAATAATACCATCTTCTAAAAAAGTCTCTTTGCATCCTCTCAGGACTTTAGAGATTGTGGCTGATGGGCAAGATGTTCTTGCATTTGTAATGCTGTTTTAGTTTTACCCGTACAACATTTGCCACGAAGAAGGAAAACTGTAGCATCCTGTGGTTGGTTGAGGGTGTTAATGGTGTCAAGCAAGAATTGTAATGGAGAAGCTCAAATGGAGGACCCCTTTCCAACCACTCTTTAAGCAAGAATGCTGATACCTGAAGGAAAAATGTGCCCTCCAGAGAGAGAGACACACACACACACACAGAGAGCGAGAAACAGAAACACACACAGAAAGAAAGACAGATGGACAGATAGACACACACCACACATGCAGTGAGCTCTGACCATCATGGCCACAGTAGTACTGCAGAGCTGACTAGAAAGAAGAGAGACTTTCATGCTTTCATGCTAATCAGTGGTGTGGANACACAGAAAGAAAGACAGATGGACAGATAGACACACACCACACATGCAGTGAGCTCTGACCATCATGGCCACAATAGTACTGCAGAGCTGACTAGAAAGAAGAGAGACTTTCATGCTTTCATGCTAATCAGTGGTGTGGATTTAATCTTCACCATGAACAAGTCCATGGAACAAGAATGAGGGCTGTCTGTGATCAGACACAAGGGGCTCTGGGGAAAGGAGACAGCACAACACTGTAGCGAAAGGGGAGAAGGGACAGGAACAACTGGGCTCATAGTAGAGGATCTAGACAGCTGCATCCCAGATACTATTTCCTGATCACTCTGGTTAAGGTGGTTTCCTGTGTTCTACAGAATACCAGTTCTGTTTAGATAGGATACACCAAAAAGGATTCCATGATCGAATAAATTAGGAGATACTTCCTATCATATCCTCCCAAGTGGAGATGTATAATACACAGAGTTGTGTGAAGTAAAAAAGCAGTCTAACTTTATTTAAGCCCAGTGTTTCTCAAACTTTTTGAATAAAAAAGCCTTACTTAGATATTGATTGTTTATATCTAACAGAAAGCGTGTCCTGTTAAATGCATTATGGAAATGCCATGGTAGTGGTTATTACCATACAATAAATGTAGAGCAGTGAGAACTGGATATCAGAATCCAAATTCTTATAAATGTACTCAACTCTGGTGCATCAGGGTCATCTGGAAGTTTGTAAAAATGCCTATTTCAGATCTCATCCTTAATCTAAGAAATCTGAATCCAGATAATCAGGTCTTATGATCTATACTTTGAAAATGTTTCCCTGGTGATTCTTCTGAGCCAGCCCAGAACCATTCTGTGGATCAGCCTTTAGACACCATGGGCTCAGGGTGTTCCAAGTAAGCTTTTGTTGGCTCTGTGAAGATCAAGTCAGATAATCCATGTAGGTAGTGTTATATATGCTGCTGTTGTTCAGTTACTGAACTGAATATAGCTTACCTTTACTTCAGAGCCCAAATTCTGATGCCCAAAGCAAGCAAAACCCAGTAATTCTTTCAAATTTCTGCTTTAACAAAGTTAGTTTTTCTGAATGTGTTATCTTTTCTTTTTAAATAAAAACAATATTATTTAAGGAATTGAATGAAGGGTAGATGACAGGATAGCATACAGAATCATTTTATGAATCCACAATTCAAGTATAGAAGGATTTAATGTAGGGAAATACAGATTAAACTGCCCTTTTAGTATTTTGGTAGAAATGACACTGATTGTACATGGAGTGACAGTTGAGTGGAGAGAAACCTGGCCTGCTGGAGAAAACATCACCTGGAAGGTTTCTTGGAGAATCTACTCCAACAGTCTGCTCCTGAGGCTCTTCCGTAGATGTCTGCATCATGCTTAGGGGTTAGCTTGACTGTTTACTTGAAGGTAGTGAAGCATGAATGGTGATGGTTCTGGTAAGGTTGTGGTTGTTCAGTCACTGAGTCATGTCTAACTCTTTGCGACCCCATGGACTGCAGCATGCCTGGCTTCCCTGTCCTTCACTCTCTCCTTGGGTTTGCTCAGACTTATGTCCATTGAATCGGTGATACCATCCAACCATCTCATCCTGTCATCCTCTTCTCCTCTCGCCCTCAATCTTTCCCAGCATCAGGGTCTTTTTCAATGAGTTGGTTCTTTGCATCAGGTGGCCAAAGTATTGCAGCTTTAACTTCAGCATTCAGCCAGCAAATTTGGAAAACTCAGCAGTGACCACAGGACTAGCAAAGGTCAGTTTTCATTCCAATCCCAAAGAAAGGCAATGCCAAAGAATGCTCAAAC
>SJYA01012997.1:0-11249 GCA_006410615.1 Neotragus moschatus
GCATGTACAGAGAGAAAAATTCATTCACAGTAATGACAGTTATACAGAAAATTAAGAAACAAAAACAATTGAAATATAGGCAATTATTTCCTGCAAGGAAAAAAAAGTTGCACAGAAAAGGAAATATGAATACTACTACCATAGTCATGAAAACGTAACATATGGAAATGTTATCTAAAGGTTATGCACATATCCCCTTCTTTACCAAAGTTTGCTTTATGGCCACTTTGCTTTTACAGAAGACCTACATTAAACCCATGGAAATCAGAGGATTTTTGCTTTTACCAAAAAATGACCAAAAGGGAAATAGCATTTGTTTTGCAGTGAGCCAGTACAGAGGTGGCATGCACCCTGAGTAGTGACAGTGGTACCACCAACTGCCCTCCCTAAGATCTACTCTCAGCATCTCTGTATTAAGCCACCATAGCTTGAACTGTTTCTGTGAGCCTCTGAACCTTATCTCAAATTATTTTGTTGCATCCATTAGCAGGAAGTGACCTAAGGTGATTGCTTCTTTATACCATTTTGGCTTATGACAAATTTCATAGGCATGTTCTACTTTTGGATAGCAGGTGAAACCTGTAACTATATTGCAAGCATAGAGGAGGTAGACTGTATGAAGCGGGTGTGGGAGAAATGCATAGGGAGTTGTAAAAGAGCTAAATCTTTACGTTTAACAGCAGGGAATCAGATGCACTTATTTTATCTTTAATTTGGTCTTTTCCTAACTTCATAAAGGGAATATTTAAATCAGTGATTTTTAAGTCTTTTTCCTTTTTAATGTGATCATTTAGTTCTATAAATTTTCTTCTTAGTCCTGTTTTAGGAACATCTCATAACATTGTTTAAATTATACTTTTCATTGAGCATTAGAGTTATCAATGTAAAGTATCAAAAATTGAAAAGTGAATAATATCAGTATATATATATATATATATATATGTTATTCCGAGGTAAAGATTAGATAAAACTGAAAGTAAACACTATTTGCTTCTGAGAACAGAAATTAGAAGAGAGGTAGGGTAGTGTGAGCGGAGAAGGCGATGGCACCCCACTCCAGTACTCTTGCCTGGAAAATTCCATGGATGGAGGAGCCTGGTGGGCTGCAGTCCATGGGGTTGCTAAGAGTCAGACACGACTGAGAGACTTCACTTTTGCTTTTCACTTTCATGCATTGGAGAAAGAAATGTCAACCCACTCCAGTGTTCTTGCCTGGAGAATCCCAGGGATNGGAAAATTCCATGGATGGAGGAGCCTGGTGGGCTGCAGTCCATGGGGTTGCTAAGAGTCAGACACGACTGAGAGACTTCACTTTTGCTTTTCACTTTCATGCATTGGAGAAAGAAATGTCAACCCACTCCAGTGTTCTTGCCTGGAGAATCCCAGGGATGGGGGGCCTGGTGGGCTGCCTCTAAGGGAATCACACAGACACTACCTAAGTGACTTAGCAGCAGCGGAATAGTGTGAGGCAACTTACTGTTGTTTTTCTTTAATTCTTGTCAGCACAGGTGTAAAAGTACAGATTTAATCACAAACCTAAAATGAAACCAAATCCTGTGAACTCTGAATTGAAATAATAAAAGTGTAACTTTCTTTCATAGTCATTTTCTACACAGGCAAATTAGGTAACCAAATTAATTGATCTCCAAGAATGGACCTAGAATCCTCCTACTTAACCTTTTGCAGAGTTAATGTCATGCATTGGGCTTCCTGGGTGGCTCAATGGTAAAGAATCTACCCACCAATGTAGGAGATGCTGATTTGATCCCTAGGTCAGGAAGATTCCCTCGAGAAGGAAATGGCAGCCCACTCAAGTGTTCTTGCCTGGAAAATCCCAGGACAGAGGAGCCTGATAGGCTACAGTTTATGAGGTTGCAAAAGAGTCAGACAGGACTAAGTGACTGAGTACACATTGGATTGAGCCCTTTTGATTGCATTACAGATTTGTACTATTGTGAATTCAGTAGTGAAAACAGACTTTAGACTGACAGTCTTAAAACTGAGAAAACTCCAAGAATTTACTATTTTGAAAGATCTTTAAAAAAAAGAAGAAGAAAAACAGCACCACAAGCAACCATATAAGCCTTGTTCACCCAAATGCAGATGAAACTGAAAGCATCCATCTGCTTGGTAGTGCCACTGGACAGGTCACTGTCTTCCTTTAGTTCTTAGAACAGTATAGAAACTTAAAAGTTATTCATGAATCAATCCCTCTGCAGTAGATTAATGATCTAGCCCACACTTACAATAATGCATCCTTAATTGCTATGGAAACTTAGAGTTGGCAGGACCCATGGCTGAGAAGTTTCAAAATCAAAAGGTTAGATGTTCCAAGTTTACCCAGATTATTACTAAAAGGACCAGATAAAGAACATAGGAAATCCTCGCTCTTGCTCCAACTCTTGGCTGGCAGGTTAATAATCTTTTCCTTCCTATTTACCTAGTTATCTACTTCATCTGAGTCTTATTGCTAGTTCCTGCTCAGTTTGATATCTGTATTTTATCTGGCTACCTACTAACTCTCTAACCTCATCCTCGACCACTCTCATCTTTGCCCACTTCTCTCTGGCCAAAGAACCCCTTCCCCAAGGCCATATACTTGTTCTCCTACCTGAAGAGAAAGCCATAGCAAAATGAATACAGTATTGTAAAGCAAAACAAACTAAAAAATAAAAATGTAAACTTTAAAAAAATAATAATAACCAACAACTCAGGTGGTACAGTGGTAAAGAATCCGCCTGCCAATGTAGGAGATACAAGAGATGCAGGTTCAATCCCTGGGTTGGGAAGATCCCCTGGAGAAAGGAATGGCTCTATCCATTCAAGTATTTTTGCCTGGAAAATCTCCATAGACAGAGGACTCTGGCAGGCTATGGTCCATGGGGTCGTAGAGTCACACATGGCTGAGCACACATACAGACACACAACCCCCAATACTTTCTGCTTTATTTTTCTCCATGTCCTTTATTACCATCTTACATATCATACATATTTACTTATTCATTTGTATACCTTTCTTTTTCCATGATAGAATACAAGCTCCATAAAAAGGGTTTGATTATATTTTAACTGCTATGTTCTCAGCGCTTAGAAAAAAATATGACTGGCACATAGGACTGACTCAACATTTGCTTAATGAAGAAACGCAAGAATTTTAACAATATAATTAAACTGTTTAAAATACATATTTGGATATTTAAAACTGACAGCAGATGCATTTTCATTTCAACTAGTCACAGAAGTTTCTCCAAAATGAGTATCTATAATACAGAAAAAAATCTTGAAAATACAGAAAAGTACCAAATTTTCTATAACCATAGAAAATAAAATTACAAAAAGATAACTAAAAATCTCAACTTACAATTTAACATTCTTTTAACCAAATCTCGGGGCAAACAGAAAATGTAACATAAATTAAATTACAATTAATTTGGATGAGATAGAGCCAAAACCATACAAGAAAGAAATATTTATCTACTTATCTTTAAATTCTTATTGTAGCAAAGAAGACATATTGATAAATGAGAGAGAAGCATTCAACAAAATAAATCAGAAAAGTAGAATGTAGAAAAGTAAATCCAGAATATAAATATCAGTAAAAATATAAAAAAGGCAAAAGGAAAAATAACAAAAATCCAGAAGTTAATGCTTTTAGAAGATTAATAAATTAAGGGAAATTCTAATAAGATTGTCAATTAAAAAGAGGAAGTCACACACACACACATAAAATACACACATGCACATACACATATGTTACTATGCTACTGGGGATAAAGTAAATGAAGTTCCTTATATACTGAAGATCTAAAAATATCATGAGAATACTATGCATGATTTTATTGCAATAAAATGAAAAAAATCTGGAAAATTATAATTTATCAAAACTCACTCAAGAAGTAGAACAATTTTATAACTGAAGAAAAAAAGAAATAGAATAGAATTCACACATACACAGTAAATCCATTGCAGGTAAGTGGGTACGTCTAGGGGGTTTTGTAAAAAAAAAAAAAAGTTATCCAGTGTCTAATAAACATGATTCTAGTGTCATACAAACTATTTCCAGAAAAAAAGGAACAGTATAAAATACTAATATTTGATAATAGTACAGGAAATGAACATTTGTGCAAATTTTCCAAAGAGTATCTTAGCAAAATATGATAATTCTTACCTACACAAGCCTTTCATATGTGAAACCTGCCCTAATCCAGTCTTACCTATAACTAAGTGAAAGTCTACCTAACTCTGAGGTTACAAGCAAGCCTCCAAGTCTGGTTCTATAAACTGCTCTTTATCTTTGATAATAAATATTTGGCTTCTTTATTTACTCCTTTATCAAATTATACCGAATTTCAGCAGGGAAAGGAAGAAGGGTACAGTTTATCGAAGTGCTATGAATGGGTGTTTAATATATGTCAAGCTATCTATTAACTCATTTAATTTTCACAATATCTCTATCTGGCACAATATTTGTAAACTGAGGGATGCCCAAGCTTAAGTAACTTATTTAAGATCATACAGCTAGTGAGGATGGAGTCTGGATTTCAATTCTGATGAAATGAATTAACCGATTTTATAAACCAGTGGTAAAAGGAAGGCATATTAAAGTGGAGCTCTAACTATATCAAGTAAAAATATAATACTTCATGTAATACCCCCAATGAATTCCAAAAGCATCAAAGAACTCAATATAAGAAATAAAACTCAAAGTTTTAGAGAAGAAAACATGAAAATACATCTTTGTGGAAGGAGGGAGAAGATTTTCATACTCATGAAACACAAAGTAAAATTTATAAAAGATAAATCTTGCTGCATTAAATTGAAAACCTATGTATGACAAGAGATCAGAAATAAAGTAATATTATGTCAGAATGCACTGTAACCCATTTAATAGATAAGGAATTAGCAACTGGAAGGTAACAATGAATATTTTCAAATCAATAAAAATAAAGCTAACCCAATAAAAATAATTCAAGGATACAATGGGTAATTTACATTTTAGGAAATCAAGATGGACAACAAGCATAAATACATTAAATGTCCAACATCACTGAAGAGAAATTAAAGGCAAGTGAAAACGACAGCAAGACTTCTTCTCTCATCCAGCTGTCAAAATTACTAAGTACAAGGGAATACCAGTTATTGATGAAAATGTAACAGGGACTCATTAGAAGAACAGAAAGTGTTAGAACCATTTTGGTTAGCTTTTTGCTTAAGGTAGACACATCCTATAACCCAGAATTTCACTCTAATTTGCTACCCTGGAAACAGCATATGTCAAGTATAAATACACACAAATATAAAGGTAGATTTAACAAATGAAAGAAGTTTTTGCAACTTTCACTTGCCTAGGCCTCTTTTCAGGGAGGCTTTTTTATTCTGAATATTAATTTACAGTTAAACATAAATGCTTTAGTTTCAGGCTATTGAAAGTTATTAAATACAAGAGAAATTACTGATGATATACACACTGGGCTAGTGTATTATTTACGTTTATTTCTTTTAATGAACTGAGCAGAAAGATAGGAATGCATTACCTTTTTGAGACGGGTCAGTTCCTCCTTCAGTAGTTGCTAATGACCTCCACTAGCAAGCGTTTCTTTCTCTTGAATTTCTGGATGTGTATCGACACAATAATAAGAAAGCACATGTGTGAAGTATTAAGTTATTATACTCCAACTATCTATAATAAAAGATAAATTTAGTTCATAATGCTATAGGGAAAATCATTTTTATAGAGCAATTATAAAAAGAAAATTAACACTTTATAATATCATCATGGGAAGAGGTAATCAAGGACCCAGGGTCTCAAGCATAGGGAAAAATGCAATATTATAGTGGTAGGTCAGGCAATTTATTTAAAAATATGCTAATTTTTCAGATTGTGCAATGCTTGTGACAGCTTTTTTTTGCATTTTAAGTGTGCTATAATTTCTTATTCTAAACAAATAATTACTTTTACATCTAACTTTTTTGTAATTGTGTGTTTTTTCTTAAATAGGGAATCCAGGGTGTACCTATAATTGTTACACTGCTTTTATGTACAAGATGATTTGCACAGAAAAGACACACACATCACTGGTTATTTGTGGGGAGGAAAGGAGACAGAAGAGGGGGAATTTAGCTGAAACTGTACCTTTTTTTTCCTATTTAAAAGACAGGTTTGATGAACATATGTGAAAATGTTAACATCTGTTTAATCTTAATGGTGAGTACATAGGTGCCTGTATTATTTTTGTACTCTTCCATATAATTAATAGGTCACATATTTAACAAGTGATTTTATTTTGGGTTATTCTTCCTAAGGTAAAAACAAATGGTACACTTTACATGAATAAAATATTTATCCTTTCTAATGGTTACCACTGTGAACACTTAGCCTGGCAATGTACTACTCTAAAGCATTACTTTACTTTTATATTTCTCTTCTTTCTAAATGTCCTCTTCTTAGGTTTATATTATTGATATTTTGGAGGAAAAAAACCTTCAGAACATGACTGGTTGAATTTAGAATACAATGGGCTACACACTGCATGCTTTCATTCATTTATCAGTTATCTACTGAGCCCCTACCATACTCATGATAGTATTGAATAGAAACACCTGGTTCCCAATTTTATAGAGGTTATAGTCAATTGGAGAAAATAGAAAAAAAAAACAAGAATATAAATAAATACTGATTATACATTGTGATAAACGTTCTGAAAGGAAGGAAGAGGCTGTTGCTGGAGTAAGAGGTGGAGAAGAGACTTTAGGAAGTCTCTTAAAGATGACATTTTATCACAGACAAAGACTATCAAGGAACCAGTGTTCAGTGAATTGATCAATAATGAAAATAACATGGCGAGATGATTCCAAAAGCTGGAAGGGTTTGGGGGTGTAAATGTCATTGGCAAAAACAAAGAGATCAATTACAGGAGCCATTGTAAAAGGTCAGGGGAAATTAAAAATTCAATTATTAGCATATTGATTTTGAAACGTTATTAGAAAATCAATCCTTGAAAACAACCTCAGGAGGTAAATGGTATAATCAGCCAATGGAAAAATCACATATTAGTTAAAATAAATTAACTGGATCTATAGGTTAAAAAATAGAAAAATATCAGGAACGTAATACTGACTGGAAGAGTAACCTAGGAAACATGGTTCATACAATATGAAATGATTTATATAAAATATAAAAATATAAATGATAATACATCCTGGTATGAATACATACATATGTATAGAAAAAGCACAAATTATGCATGGAATATATATGTATTGTACAAGACTGGTTACCTCTAAAGATATATGAAAAGTGGGATTAGGGAGAGATTTAGATACATCTATAATATTTAAGTCAAAAAACAAGATTTAAAGCAAATATGTTTAGATATCAATGTTTGATCAGTCTTGCAGTGGATACTTAAAGATTTGTTACCTTATATTTCATATTTTTTCTATGATCTTAAAATAATAATGATCTTTTATAATTTTAAAGAATAGTAAACAGAAAAGCAATTAAAAATTAAACAATAGCATGACTCTAGATATATTTTTTAGTTTTTATAGTTATTGTCTTCATTAAAAATTTTTTGAGGTGAATCTGTATTTTACATTTTACTTTTGGTGGCCAACCAAGTACATAACTAATTCATGAATTTGGTTTCAGCATTATTATATCAATCATGATTGGTTGCAGAAAACAGAAAGAAACCTAGGTATTTTAAGCAGAGTGGCATTTAATAAAGGGAATTAGATGCTTGCAAAAATCACTGGAAGGCTAGAAACCATTCTTTTAGGAAAGACGCCCAGACGACACTACAAATGTAGCCCAGCAAGAGAGCTGCTATCCTTACTGTAATAAAGAAATGAGAAAGTGGGAACTTACCATCAGGAATTGCGGAATGTTTCCCACACATTCACAGCCTTAGCATCCATCCAGAAATCCGAAGTCACTATTCATCATGCCCTGCCTCTCAGGTCACAGACCTGACAAGACACAGGGGCAGGTTTGTAGAGTCTTACCGTGGAGACTTCCAGCGGCCATTCTCCCTTCTGTCTTCTGTGTTTGTCAGTAATATGGGGATTGAGAAAGTAAATCTACATTTCCAACACCTGATGACTGTTTACCTGAAATTTGCAACACCTGATGACTGTTCACAATGGCTTCTATAATTGCTCTTCAGCTAAAATAGCATCAGACAATCCCAGAGCCTTCCTGGGCAAACTTTACAACAGCGCAGCAGTTGCAAAACTATGGCTCTTTTGTCTCCTCCCATGTTCCAGCCTAATTGGGTAAACTTTATCTCATCAAGAACCCTCACAGCAAAAGTTTTGGTAATGTAGATTTCAGTTTCTCAATCCCCACATTACTGACAAACACAAAAGAAGGAAGAGAGGGCCGCCACAGTCTCCCCAGTGAGTCCTGCCAAGCACTACATTTTGTCTTATAGAAAGACCAGGGAGATTTTGACATTTTCTATCAGTGTCAATCCAGAAGCCAGGTACAGTGTAAATAAGGTATAATATCTGGAATAATTAGAAAGAAGTATGTTCTCCTTCCAAACTCAAATGTCAGCAACAGGACCAGGTGGCTGCAGAATTGAGAGAGGCAGCTGGTCAGTGTTGGACAGAAGCCAGGTGAATGCAGAGTAGCTGGGAAAGAAAGAAACAGATTTTATTTCCACACTCATTAGGAAATTCCATTTGGCGGTCTAGCAGCTGTACATGGTGATAAGCAACCTTGAAATTGTTTTCTTTTTAAATCTATAATAAGTTGAATTTATACAATCTATCTAAGAGATTTTCACTTGTTTGGCTTGGGCACTGAATTTTAATTGAGTCTTGGGTCTTATTTTCTGGCTCATTTCCTTTGTCATTTCATTTTCACTTTTATCTCCTTAGAACATTCCTTAGTACAAGAGAACANCCTCCCATGTTCCAGCCTAATTGGGTAAACTTTATCTCATCAAGAACCCTCACAGCAAAAGTTTTGGTAATGTAGATTTCAGTTTCTCAATCCCCACATTACTGACAAACACAAAAGAAGGAAGAGAGGGCCGCCACAGTCTCCCCAGTGAGTCCTGCCAAGCACTACATTTTGTCTTATAGAAAGATCAGGGAGATTTTGACATTTTCTATCAGTGTCAATCCAGAAGCCAGGTACAGTGTAAATAAGGTATAATATCTGGAATAATTAGAAAGAAGTATGTTCTCCTTCCAAACTCAAATGTCAGCAACAGGACCAGGTGGCTGCAGAATTGAGAGAGGCAGCTGGTCAGTGTTGGACAGAAGCCAGGTGAATGCAGAGTAGCTGGGAAAGAAAGAAACAGATTTTATTTCCACACTCATTAGGAAATTCCATTTGGCGGTCTAGCAGCTGTACATGGTGATAAGCAACCTTGAAATTGTTTTCTTTTTAAATCTATAATAAGTTGAATTTATACAATCTATCTAAGAGATTTTCACTTGTTTGGCTTGGGCACTGAATTTTAATTGAGTCTTGGGTCTTATTTTCTGGCTCATTTCCTTTGTCATTTCATTTTCACTTTTATCTCCTTAGAACATTCCTTAGTACAAGAGAACATTATTCTATACTTGTCATTAACTATTGTCAGCTACTACTTAAAGTCACACAAAAGAAGAGCCAGATGAAATGCACCCTGCTCCAAATTCCTGAATGAATGGAGAGGGAGAAGAGCATAGGTAACATTCACTTCTGACAGCACTAAAAAGGTCAATAAATTCTTCTTCCTTGGGGAATATTAATCACATGTTACTGGATCCATGAATCCTATGAGAGCATGAACTATATCATCCTTCAGTCCTACAGAGTAGCTTGAATAGAACACTGTGCTGTAATCATTGCAAAATGGCCCTAATTCTTCACCCCTCTCTATATCAGTAATCTTTGCCACATAACTTTATGGTGCCCTTCTGCTCTGACTCTATGCTCAGCCATTGGTTTGCTTTGGTTAGTAGGAAATCAGCAACTGTGACCAAAGTGAGGTTTGAAAGATATTCTGAGTTGGGCTTGCCTNAAAATGGCCCTAATTCTTCACCCCTCTCTATATCAGTAATCTTTGCCACATAACTTTATGGTGCCCTTCTGCTCTGACTCTATGCTCAGCCATTGGTTTGCTTTGGTTAGTAGGAAATCAGCAACTGTGACCAAAGTGAGGTTTGAAAGATATTCTGAGTTGGGCTTGCCTACTGTTACACCTTTGCCCTTGTTTAAGAACATGCCAGGGCGAGACTGCTAGAATACAAAAGGTACATGAAGCAGTGCTGGCTCACTGAAGTCATCCCAGTTAGAGCTATCCTAGATCAGCTAATAACTAGATAGCCCCATGTAAGTATACAAGCTTGACAGTAACAGCAGAGCTGCCTCGATGATCTGCAGCTGACATAGATACACAGGTGAGCCTGGGTCACTTTAGCTGCTACTGCTGCTGTTGCTGCTAAGTCACTTCAGTCGTGTCCGGCTCTGTGAGACCCCATGGATGGCAGCCCAGCAGGCTCCTCTGTCCCTGGGATTCTCCAGCAGAATACTGGAGTGGGTTGCCATTTCCTTATCCAATGCATTCATGCATGCTAAGTTGCTTCAGTCGTGTCCGACTCTGTGCAACTCCATGGACAGCAGCCCACCAGGCTCCTCTACCCACGGGATTCTCTAGGCAAGAATACTGGAGTGCATTGCCATTCACTTCAGCTAACCCTTGCAAACACATGAGCCCATTGATGTCTCTTCCTATATGCCACCAACTTCTGTGTGATGTAGTGTACATAAGGCAATAGATAACCGGTGCAGCGATAAGTACTATTGATGCTGAATTGATGATAGATGAATGAAAAACATATCTAAGTTAAATTGATAATTCTGTGAACTCTCTTTAGTAACACAAAGAAATCAGATCTGAGTTGATCCTACAATGTGATTTGAATCAAAATATCTAAGAAAAATGCAAGTAATAGGTGAATTGTTTCTTCCTTGTATTTCAAAACAATTCTCTCCCGACCAAGGCCCTAGTCATGGTCACGAGGTCTTTCCAAAGCCCTGATGCTTGAGGAAAAAAGCTCCATTTACAGCTAGTTTTTAACAAGTGTTTTGACATTCTACATCCTTTTTGGCAGCCATATACCTATCATAATTCTTTCTTTCTTTTTTTAAGTTTAAATTTTTATTTTTTAGTTTGTTATGCTTTACAGTACTGTATTCATTTTGCTATACATTGACATGAATCAGCCACAAGTGTACATGAGCTCCC
>SJYA01012998.1:0-11382 GCA_006410615.1 Neotragus moschatus
TCTGTTGTTCCATGTCCAGTTCTAACTGTTGCTTCCTGACCTGCACGTAGGTTTCTCAAGAGGCACTGATTTTGACATCAGTGAGAAGTAAATAGCAAACCACTTCAGTATTCTTGCCTGGATAATTCCATGAATAGAGGAGCCTGGTGGGCTACAGTCCATTGGGTCACAGAGAGTCGGACATGGCTAAATGACTAACTTTGTTTTCTAAGACAATTCTGACCTGAATTAAACACTAGAGTTTTAGAAAACCATTCTGCATAGGATAACTGCTTCAGAAACTGAGAATTTAGTTTTATTGTCTCTGTTTAGTGGGCATGTGGCTTGTGTTGTCATAATTATATATGTTGTAAGTAATTCCTTGGTGTTTTATTAAAAAAACACAAAACTTTGGATTTTAAAAATGGGACCCACAAAGTTTAGAGCTGAATTAAGTAAACTACAGTATTTCTGAGTGGAAGACAACCTTAGCTCAATCCTGTTTCATCCTAGAGACTTTATGAGAATAATCAAATTACACCCTTGGGTAAGAAAGATTTTAAACTGTTTATTTAGAATTTAACTAATAAATATAAATGGATTAATTTTTATACTTAATTTTTCCTTGGAAATTTAATATGTTGGAAGAATTCACATTGGTCAATTTAAAATAGTCTTATACTTTTGAAAGTGTATTATTTGGAGGATATTTATGCTGTTATTTGGGTTCCTGGTCTAATTCTAACAGATAACATAAAGTAACACAGAATGATAGAAATAATAAAGTGATATTTCATTGGAGTCCATGGTGGACTGAATTAATGTACTTAATTTCTGATCCACCTCAGAATTTTAAAAAATCATTTTGAGCAATATAAAAATTATCTTGCAATTTTTTGTTTCACATACTGTTCATTCAGCAGCAATAGATCATTTAATTTCTCTAAAATGATGATATAAGGCCAGAATACTAATTTAGTAACTAGAGATAAAATTCTGGAAACAATAGAGTTGTATCATTGTTTGTAAACATCATCCACATTTTGTCATTTGACCAAAAGGAATAGAGGAATTATCTGCATTTAAGCCAAGAAAAGAAAAATCGTCATCCAAATTTAGTCTTCCCTAAAAATACTATTTAATATTTCTTATCATAATATTAAATTACCATATGCTCCTCTGTTTGGTTTCTGGTCAGCAGCAGCATAAACTACCTTTATGTCATTCTTCTTTTTCTTCTTTGGAGAAAAAGCTTTAAAATGCAACAAAACATTTATTTTTAATATTGGTGATGATAGAATTACCCAACATAGAGTCTCTTATCATATCATAATAGGAAATGAGCCTACATGCTATTTATATTCAGCATTTTGGGGCGGTATTGGAGAACAAGAAGAAATGTGAAATGGAATTACTCTTCAAATAATATCCCTTTAGGCTAAAAGATATACTTGAAGGGACAGAATTTTCTTCATACAGAAAAGCTATATCTGGTTTATTAACTATAACTTACTATTTTCTTTTTATAGAGATGTGACACCAATAGAACTACTGACTGCAGACCCACTAGCCCACAGTGACAAGTGCAACTCTTGAATGTGCCTCACAAATTAGCGAGAAATATCAATAACCTCAGGTATGCAGATGACACCATCCTTATGGCAGAAAGTGAAGAGGAACTAAAAAGCCTCTTGGTGAAAGTGAAAGAGGAGAGTGGAAAAGTTGGCTTAAAGCTCAACATTTAGAAAACGAAGATTATAGCATTGGGTCCCATCACTTCATGGCAAATAGATGAGGAAATAGTGGAAACAGTGTCAGACTTCATTTTCCTGGGCTCCAAAATCACTGCAGATGGTGATTACAGCCATGAAATTAAGACACTTACTCCTTGAAAAAAAAAGTTATGACCAACCTAGATAGTATATTCAAAAGCAGAGATATTACTTTGCCTACTAAAGTCTGTCTAGTCAAGGCTATGGTTTTTCCAGTAGTCATGTATGGATGTGAGAGTTGGACTGTGAAGAAAGCTGAGCGCCAAAGAATTGATGCTTTTGAACTGTGGTGTTGGAGAAGACTCTTGAGAGTCCCTTGGACTGCAAGGAGATCCAACCAGTCCATTCTGAAGGAGATCAACCCTGGGATTTCTTTGGAAGGAATNAAGCTGAGCGCCAAGGAATTGATGCTTTTGAACTGTGGTGTTGGAGAAGACTCTTGAGAGTCCCTTGGACGGCAAGGAGATCCAACCAGTCCATTCTGAAGGAGATCAACCCTGGGATTTCTTTGGAAGGAATGATGCTGAAGCTGATGCTCCAGTACTTTGGCCAACACATGCGAAGAGTTGAGTCATTAGAAAAGACTCTGATGCTGGAAGGGATTAGGGGCAGGAGGAGAAGGGGATGACAGAGGATGAGATGGCTGGATGGCATCACGGACTCGATGGAACGTGAGTCTGAGCGAACTCCGGGAGTTGGTGATGAACAGGGAGGCCCAGGGTGCTGCAATTCATGGGGTCACAAAGAGTCGGACACGACTGAGCGACTGAACTGAACTGAATTAATACTACTTTAAACTAATATATTTATATGCATATTTGCTAGTTCACATGTTCATTAATGGGGCTTCCCAGGTGGTGCAGTGGCCAACGCAGGAGACGGAAGAGACACAGAGCTGATTCCTGGTTCCGGAAGATCCCCTGGAGGAGGAAATGGCAACCCACCCCAGTATTCTTGCCTGAAAAACCGCATGGCCATAGGAGTCTGGGGCACTACCATCTAAGGAGACACAGGAGTCCCCGTGACTGAGCACGCACGCACATGCTCTCTAATGCTGTGGCCCAACAAGGAAGGTCAACTTGTTTTTGGACTCCTCTACAATTTCACTTTGGAGGAAGAATATAATTTTAACAGAAGATCAAAACAGAGGAATTACCTGTCAGTTAAATTAGAAATTTTACTTGTCAATTTCACTTTAATTGCAGAATTTTGTTAGACCCACTAAGGCAAATGTAAGATCATTTTTGTAGGGCTCTGTATTAAATTCAATGATCTTTATTTACCATTGTGAATTCTTATCTGACATCCCCAAATCTATTCCCTACGGAGATCAGCCTCCCCACCAGGAACTCACAGACTAAGACAGAGGTGGTCATTTCATAATAACTATCTCAAGGGATAACGTGGGAATAAATGAGATCATGCAGAGTTCGTGCACCTGCTTAAGGCACAAGGCTGCAGTCCAGTGCCCAAGACATATTAAATGGTCCAAATATGTTTACTATTAGGATTCTATCATAAGTAACTCAACTCTGATGCTGAGAGGGATCGGGGGCAGGAGGAGAAGGGGACAACAGAGGATGAGATGGCTGGATGGCATCACTGACTCGATGGACATGAGTCTGAGTGAACTCCGGGAGTTGGTGATGGACAGGGAGGCCTAGTGTGCTGCAATTCATGGAGTCGCAAAGAGTCGGACACGACTGAGCAACTCAACTCAACTCAACTCAACTCAACCTAATGAAGATTTAAATTCCAACTATTTTCATCTTTATTTTTATAAATAAGAAACTGGGGTTCGCAAAGCTAGACTTAGAACTCAGGCCTCCTGGATGCCAATCTGATATTTTTCTCTGAAACTATTTTGTCTGTTGGCAGGTTTTCTCCAGTGAAGGTTAAAGACACCTTAATTCACACAGTTACCCTTAATCAGAGCAATCAGCAATTTGAGATTTAAGTCTACAAGCTCAAAATATACTCAGCTTACAGGTATCTGCCCGGTTAAATAATAATTCTCTAAAGCAGGTATTTTAAGTTACAGGCTAAAAGCAAATAGGTTTATACCCACCTCGGAAAATGCTGAACGATTGATTATAAATCTCTAGTCTGATCGAGGGTTTCTGATTGCATTAGACAGAGGGTATGAAGACTAATTAAAAATGCTCCCGCATTCATCACCGCTGATTACGCATAATCCACGGCTGGATGTACGAGCGTGCTGCCTTCTCTAAGATGACAGAGGAAACAGATGAATTTCCACTCAGAACTCCTAGAGGCTGTCTGTTTCGATTTCAGGGTAAATGGGCTTTCCCTGAAAACCTAAATCACAAACAGAATGAGTCTGAAATCCCGGGACCAAATTTTACTATTCTATCTGAGCAGGGGCTGGACAGGTCTAATCACGTGGCACACGATCAATAAATAATTACAGATAGATTGGTAAACAGCTCTATGGGCATACTTTAGGGATTTTCAAAACTAATTTTTCTAGACGCCTACATAATTGGAAGTCACAGTGTGTGCTCCAGTGAGCTGAAGGAAATGCATCCTATATGCCACGAGAAACAGCCATTCTGTGCACTCCAGACCCTGGTCCCCTCTTATATGCTCTCCAGCCCTACAGTGAGGGGCTTGGTCTCTCCCCAGCCCGTCAGGGCCACAATTATCATCTGACCGTCAGCAGCACTGTAGTCACCCAGAGAAACGTCACCGTGGTGGAGCACTGACAGATGCTTTCTAATACCAAGTCAAGGTGGGTGATTCTGTCCTAGAAGGAAACCTCCACTCATGACACGTCACACGTGCCAATCACGCCCCTGAGCTGAAAAGGGAAGGAAGGGAGGAGGCTGATGGTCCACTTGTCCTCTCCACCGGCTCAGCAAGCATCCCCTACACCACTGCACACAAGCGCAGACACACACACTCTCTCTCTCTCTCCCCACCCCCCCCACCCTTTCCTAGGAAAGCCACCACCACCAGTTGCCCCTCTGACCTGATTCAGGAGCTAGAACCCTTACCAAGCTCCAGGATGTGAGGGTACAAGAATCTACCCATTATGCTACCTAAATACACCCAAGCACTTAAGGAACATTTACCCATCTTCCTCCAGGAGGCCCCTGGTCACCTCTGCATGTCTGCAGTGGGGGCAGCCAGGGGAGTACAAGAAGGATGGTACCTGGTCCATGGAACCTGCACAAAGGAGAGCATGTGTGGAGAACTGGCTTAAAATCCAAAATCTTGTTGGATGAAGGTATTTGTCACAGTAGCTTTTGATCTGCTTGATGTACAACGAACCAGAAAAAGGAAAATGGGTTTAAAATTATATAATCTGCATTAATAGCAAAGAAAAGACTTTTGAAATTAATGGTAATTCAACACAGCAACCATAAACCTAGGGTGGAAAAGGGAATAAATAATGAGACTCTGAGCTTGCAAAGTCATCCTAGGTTAAGCAATAAAGGAACAAAACCAAGAAAAGATACAGACCGAATGGTACCAAGATTATTACGCAGCTGCTCAACCTCTGCTTCTTGAAAAACAAACAAAAGTCAGCACTGAAGAACCCAATGGCACACATCCACGTACTCTGTGCTCCTTCCACGTGAAACACCTCAAGTGAGATTCACATTTTCTATTTTGTAACTTCCTCATACATTCCTAAATATATTCCTATATTGATTTTATTTTTTAATTCCTGCCTGTTTTACTTCATTCACTTCTTTACACATCTCTCTCACTGGGCCCTGGTGATCCAGATTCAGTCCCAAGCTCGGTCCCTGTAGGTATCAGTGTAATTTACATAAGCATCAGTGGGTCTCTGTTTTCCCACTGCTGTTATTCAGTCGCTAAGTCATGTCTGATTCTTTGTGACCCCATGGACTGCAGCATGCCAGGCTTCCCTGTCCTTCACCATCTCCTGAAGCTTGCTCAAACTCATGTCCATTGAGCTGGTGATGTCATCCAACCATCTCATCCTCTGTCGATCCCTTCTCCTCCTGCCTTGAATCTTTCCCAGAATCAGGGTCTTTTCCAACGAGTCAGTTCTTCATATCAGGTGGCCAAAGTATTGGAGCTTCAGCTTCAGCATATTCCTTCCAAGGAATATTCAGGATTGATTCCTTTAGGACTGATTGGTCTGATCTCCTTACAGTCCAAGTGACTCTCAAAAGAGTCTTCTCCAGCACTGCAGTTTGAAAGCATCAATTCAATATACTCAACAAGTCCTACTCTGCACCAGGTTCAATGCTAAGCACAAGGCACACAATACAGAATAAGTCAAGCATGGGCCCTGCTCCTAACATGTGTGGAGTGTTTAAAGATGAGGCTTAGATATGAAACCAACAATCCCTTTAAGTTCTCATACACTTTTGACTCTTCTGATTCCCAAGGCGCTAACTTCAACTTTTTCATTTCCATTCTTCATGACTTTAACGGCCCCCACAATAGTCATTGCCACATGAACAATTTATTTTCTGACACAGAGATTTAGCCAGATGGGTTCACAAGGCAAGAAGGAGGAAAATGCAGCAGAGGGATTCTATAAAAATCAAAGCCTCAAAAAGATGGTAGCACCTCTAACTCTGTCTTAGATGAACCCAGGATCTGAGTAAAGGTTACGGGCGGGCTGGGGGGCGAAGACAAACAGCAGAGACGCAGTGAGAAGCGCCTAGCCCTCACAGATGGAACTCGACCCCTTCAAGTCTGGTCATTCGATCCTGATTGCCTAATGAAAGTGCACACATCAGCAGATGCTATGCCTGAGCATTACAAATGTCCCTAATTATGACCAAGCAGATGAAGGCCTTAAAAAAAAAAAAACACACTTCACCTCACTGAAAGGGTTCCTGGCACACCAGTAATTAAAACACCTCAGTTCCCGCCCACATTAGAAACAGGGTAATTACCCCCGTGCGAAATATGCTTCACAACACTTGAAATGCTTCAAATCCTAGGATGACAACAGAATATCCACAAAAAGACCAGAGATTAATAATAAGGCTTCTCTGTCCGTGGCTCTGCCGACGCAGCTCAGAGTTAAGAGCTCCCCCCTTTGGGAACAGGGAGCATTAACAGTCCCAGAAGAAAACCCATGGTTATCATTACAATAATATTCAGTTCAGTCAGTTCAGTCACTCAGTCGTGTCCGACTCTTTGCGACCCTATGAATCGCAGCACGCCTGGCCTCCCTGTCCATCACCAACTCCCGGAGTTCACTCAGACTCACTTCCATCGAGTCAGTGATGCCATCCAGCCATCTCATCCTCTGTCGTCCCCTTCTCCTCCTGCCCCCAATCCCTGCCAGCATCAGAGTCTTTTCCAATGAGTCAACTCTTCGCACAAGGTGGCCAAAGTACTGGAGTTTCAGCTTTAGCATCATTCCTTCCAAAGAAATCCCAGGGCTGATCTCCTTCAGAATGGACTGGTTGGATCTCCTTGCAGTCCAAGGGCCTCTCAAGAGTCTTCTCCAACAACACAGTTCAAAAGTATCAATTCTTCAGCTCAGCTTTCTTCACAGTCCAACTCTCACGTCCATACATGACCACAGGAAAAACCATAACCTTGACTAGACGGACCTTTGTTGACAAAGTAATGTCTCTGCTTTTGAATATGCTATCTAGGTTGGTCATAACTTTTCTTCCAAGGAGTAAGCGTCTTTTAATTTCATGGCTGCAGTCACCATCTGCAGTGATTTTGGAGCCCCCCAAAATAAAGTCTGACACTGTTTCCACTGTTTCCCCATCTATTTNTCTCTGCTTTTGAATATGCTATCTAGGTTGGTCATAACTTTCTTTCCAAGGAGTAAGCATCTTTTAATTTCATGGCTGCAGTCACCATCTGCAGGGACACGTAATTTTTTTGAGTCATTACTATCTGCCACGCCTGTACTAAGTGCTTTGTTACATGACCTGAGCTCAGAGAGACTACGTAACTTGCC
This sequence comes from Neotragus moschatus, assembly GCA_006410615.1. Lineage (NCBI taxonomy): Eukaryota > Metazoa > Chordata > Mammalia > Artiodactyla > Bovidae > Neotragus > Neotragus moschatus. Next base: position 7,687 of record SJYA01012998.1, read on the forward strand.
AAAGGTCACCCAGATAGGATGTGTCAGAGTATGGGACCAAACCCCAGTCTTCCCGGCTCCAAAATCCATACTATTCATCACTACACTGCCACTAAAGAGTAATGCTGAAGGAAGGGACAGGGGCAGGAAAGAGAACGAGCTGGCAACTGCAAAAAGCTTTCCTTTTCCAAAGCACAGTTTACGAGATTAAATGTCATTAGAGCCACAGAAGTTGAAGGCTCAACCACTACAGAAGCCCAAGCAGAATTTCAAACAATTCCCCAAGAGTGTCAGAAAACCTGCCTTCTCTTCCAAGGCCCGTAAAATCTGAACAAAGCAAAATAGCATGAGGAAAAAAGTGATTCATCAAAAAGGTGTCTCCGAGGGACTTCCCTGGTGGTCCACTGGTTAAGAATCCACTGTGCAATGCAGGAGATGCAAGTTTGGCCCCTGGTCAGAAAACTAAGATGCTGCAACTTTTGGGGCCACTAAGCTGCACCACAACTACTGAGCCTGCACACTCTGGAGCCCAGGAACCACAACAAGAGACCTGTGTGCCCCAACTAAGACCCGATGCAGTCAAATAAACACACACAGACACACACACACACACGAGAAGGTGTCCAGGAACCACAACTAGAGACCTGTGTGCCCCAACTAAGACCCGATGCAGTCAAATAAACACACACAGACACACACACACACACACACACANATAACCTTTAAGGTTTTGGTTCATGTCAGTTCCCTTCCCTCTTACTTCAGAAAAAACCCACAAAGTTGGTCCTGTCTGTAATCAGTGCGTTTTCAGAGGCTCATAGTAAGTTTCTCATTTGTATGTGTTTAACTATCGTCTCGTGAAGATGCCCATGTTTTTTGCAATCACCAGCTTCAAGGGGAACACACATGTTAGTGCCTGCGTGTGACTGAGCCTGACCCATCCTATCCACCAAAATATACAAACTGAAAAAGACCTCACATTTTTAAAGGGTGGGACTCAAAGTTAAGATGTTCCTTGTCTTTAATCCCAGAGCAATCTGGCTGCCTTTTACCTAGAACATAGATTGCTGTATTATATTATACTATATGTCTCTTGATCTTTTCCAGGCTATGAGCGCCAACACAGCAAAATCTAGACGTTGTTTCTCTTTGCCTTGCCACCTAGAATGAAGCTTGTCATTCATATCATATTAATAGGGCTGAAGTGAGCCATTCATCTTCTGAATCGGCAGTGTCTTGGTATATATTCACATTTTATAATTCCCCTAGCAGCATTTCCTAGGGCCTGAGAAGATTCAAGCATTCAAAGACATGTTGTCTTTGCCTTTTAACAAGTGACTGTTCAGGTGATCAAAAAGTACGAGCTTTCGGTTATAAAATAAATAAATCCTGGGAATGTAATGTACAGTATAGNATCGGCAGTGTCTTGGTATATATTCACATTTTATAATTCCCCTAGCAGCATTTCCTAGGGCCTGAGAAGATTCAAGCATTCAAAGACATGTTGTCTTTGCCTTTTAACAAGTGACTGTTCAGGTGATCAAAAAGTACGAGCTTTCGGTTATAAAATAAATAAATCCTGGGAATGTAATGTACAGTATAGTGACTATAGTTCATGCTATGCTAAGCTGCTTCAATTGTGTCCAACTCTTTGTGACCTATGGACTGTAGTCCACCAAGCTCCTCTGTCCATGGGATTCTCCAGGCAAGAATACCGGAGGGGGCTGATGTGCCCTCCTCCAGAGGATCTTCCTGACCCAGGAATCGAACTCGCATCTCTTATGTCTCCTGCATTGGCAGGCAGGTTCCTTTACCACTAGTACCACCTGGGAAGCCCCAATCATAGTTGATACTGCATTGTAAATAAGAGTAGATCTTAAAACTTCTACTCACTCCCCCAAAAAAGCTATATGAGGTGATGGATGTAAACTAGACTTACTCTGGTGATTATTTCCATATATATATATATACACATTGAATCATTATGTTGTATACCTAAAATTAATATAATATTATATATCAATTTTTAAGTTAGAAACAAGTACAAAAAATAGAACTGACTTTAAAAACAGCTTTTTTTTTTTAAGCTAATATTTCATCAAAGGAGAGAGGATAAATGATGTCAAAGAAATGCCTGGGACTGGCCTTAAATTGCTGTATGCTTTTTATTTCTTGCCATAACCTTGGGCACCTCACCCATGCCCATATCCAAGGCTCAGTGACACCTTGCACAAGGTGCACACTAGGAGTGTTTGATGGGTGCCTGGAGGGCTCTGGACTGAGCAGCTCGGATGTGAGGGTGACCACAGACTGCGGGTGGTAGCAGTGATACCGCCTCAGGTGGTAAAGTCTGCCTCAGGGGAAAAAGTCAGTGGTGATGACTCAGCTAGGGTAGAAGCATCTCAGTCTCTGAGTTGCTCCTCTGCTCTGACACATCTCTTTCTCTTCAGAGGAAATAGGAACATGCTCAGGCAAGGGGCCCTGAGGAGGGAACCCTTTTTTTTTTTTTAAACTCATTCATTGCCAGACTCTCTTGAAGAAAGTGAGGTCTATCATGACTGAAAACACAAATAAGCTCATATTTACAAAAATATTTAAGTGAGGTCCACAATCAGTTGTTAGGAGGAAGTCAAGAAGTTGGGGGCAAGTACCTAGATTTTAAGGCAGATTCCATCAAAAGAATGGCCTTTGGATGTAGACACTCTGCTGTCCCTTAACATCTCATATATATACAAACTGCCTAGTCTTTGGTAGACAAAACCCAGGCACCATAGATACAGTGATCTCATGGCTCCCAAACACTAAGGCCAAGTGTTAGCTGTCACTAACTCTCAAGTATGGCGTTTTGTATTTGACTGATCTGTGGGGCACTTAAGTGCATGACCTCTGCTTTGGGGCAACCTCATTCTCTTATAGATGAAGAAACCAAGGCAAAAACCTTATGTGGCTCAACACTGTAGACAAAGTTACAATTCCATGACAGGCAAGGCCATTAAAGTGCTTTGTCAGATGATCACTGGGGCCCCAGTGCAAGCCAGGATCCTGACTTGGGTGGGGTTTATAAATCACATCATCTATATATAACTTAGCAAATGACTTTTAAACTAGAGTTCATCTAGTTTTTTTCTCTAGTCTAAAGAATACAGAATATTATCTAGAGAATAAGTCTAATTTAGCCTATGCTAATTGTAGTAAAAGTAAAGGTAATGGTGGTGATTGCAGTGGAAATAATTATAATTTATTAAGTACTTACTATATGCCAAGCATCCTGCTGAGTATTAAACATGTCTTATGTCTTTGTTCAGCCCAACTGCCAGAATCCTCCTTTACACTTAATCCTCGGCCCTGCAAAAGTTGGCACAAATAAATGGCTTCAGTCTCTCTGTGTGCTCATGTACTGTGCCCAGATCAAATCCTTTCTCAATGTGTTATGTGTGGTTTTAAGTGGGCATTTAAGAGACAAGTATCTCTGGAAATAAAATCCACAGAAGGTGAAGGTTAATTCTTAATCTCTGAATCTGGAACCAACCCATTTGATAGTGACTTATATATTTCAGATTGCTCAAGCATGTCTAGAAGATAGATTGCAGGGTGGAATGGGAGGGGTACCTTCCAGTCCATTCCTTTGAAATGTTTCTGTGTTATCACAGAACAAGAAGATCTGTAAGGTAAAGGGGTTAGAAATGTCTGGCTTCCTGTGGACAGATGCCAGGAGAA
>SJYA01013000.1:0-11361 GCA_006410615.1 Neotragus moschatus
TGATTTTTCAAGTCTGTTCAGCTATTTATTTGTGGTTAGGACAGAGTGGCAGCTGTAAGATTTTTACATACAGGGTAGAAACCAGAAGTCCTCCTTCCTTAATTTTTAAGAAATTTTAGTTGTATTTTCTAGTCCCTGTGATTAAAAATATCTCAAATGACATATATGACCAAATTATAGAAAAAATAATACAAAGTATGTATCACTATCACTAATATGTTAATGACCATATTAAACCACTTAAAATCCTGGTTATAAAATTATATATCTTTGTTAATGCTAATAATCTGTATATTTCTATAAATAGGTAATTTATTTCTTGAATAATGTAAACAATCAGAGAAGCTCATCCTTAAAACAATATAATGCCCCTCTATTAGCTAAAATCATAGATTCCATGCAATGAAAACTATAATATTTGAGACACAGTTAGCATATTTGTTTATTTTTAATTTTAATAAACTTTATTAGAATTGGTCAAAGTAACCAATTAAGGAAGAAGCTATTTTCTTTTCCTCACTTATTCTGTTTTTTATTAGTTTAATGAATATAGCCTTTGGTATTAATGGGCTTATTATTAACATTTTTATTGATAAAAATTGATAAATGCAGGTACTAAAGTTCAAATCAATGGTAAAACCTATAAAAGAGCAGTTTCACTTGAAAGCTTTTAAGGGAAGTTGTATCATCCATTTGAATTAAATGTGTTAAAGATTTTACTTTTATTACTAAGTCCTGAAAAGAATAGAACTTGTACTAATGATGTGAAATTATGTGTGAATTGTTTTAGCATCAGAGATAGACAAAGAGATTCAGAGTAATTGTGTTTTAACATTTGATAGCTAAATAAGAAGTCAATAAAGTCCATTTATAATTTACATAGATTAGAGAATTCAAATATCTAAATGTGGGGTAATTGAAAATAAATCAAGCGATAAAGAAGAGCTGCCAAAAAAAAAAAAAAAAGGTTAGATTGAATTTAAAAGTTTGGCAAGGAACTGGACTTATATCCTCAGAGAAATACTCTTCTTTAAATGTAAAACATAGTCTGAAAAAGGCCCATTCCCCCAATGGCATCATCTTAATTCAAGAGATAGCATTCACAGCCTCAAAGCTACAGCTTTCAGAGTTCTACAACAGGCAAGAATGACCTTAAATGAATAGGATTTTTTTCCAGTTATTACAGCCGAATGCATCTAAAATAGGGAATTCATGCATTTCACTTCACTATGGAAATCATCATATAAATGGGATAGTCAGTGGAAATTTCAGCTTATATATAGCAAGAAATTATGTCATTTACAATAATGGTACAATTTTCATCGTGTATACTTTTTTCTATCTTGATTTAAATTTTAAAAAATAATTTAGTGGTTATATTTTAACTCTCTTTTAAAATAAAATCTGTTGGAACTCATTTAAAACATGCAGTTAAAACAGAGCTTGAAATGGTTTAATATAACAGTAGGCCGATATATCAAAATACAGTATGTTTAAGTGATAGCCCATTATTTATCTGCTAAAGTTAGGCCCTGTGAGTCCTGAATAAAAGTCATTTTGTGCCAAATCTCACACCATGACAGTAATAATAATAATAGCAAAGAGTATTGTTCATATCATTTTTAAGTGCCACTACTTGGAAGATAATCACCAGGAAATGCATAAAAAATTAAAATATATGAACAAATCCTTTCTAAGATACTTAGAGGTAAAGGAAAAGACATCATTTTCAAGTAACTTAAACATTTTGCCAGTTTACTCTTAACCTGTTTCATCACAACTAATATCACTTTTCCTCTTTCCAGAAGTCTCTAAACCAGTCTCCATTTTTGTTGTTTGTGGGGCTTTTTGTCAATTGGATCGTAAGCTTCTGAGAAAGAACATTCATGGCTCACATTTCCTTTGCTCCATCCTCAGAGTCCAGCCCACACTCAGTGGTCCCTGCCTGCTCAAAGCATCTTGCAGGAAGCTCAGTTGGCTGTTTTATTGGCCACAGAACCTGTGTCCTACCTGAGAGTTGCATTCAGGAAGACACAGGTGCTGATTCTTGTAAAATACCCACCCTTAGAACCAGTCCATTCTGAAGGAGATCGGCCCTGGGATTTCTTTGGAAGGAATGATGCTAAAGCTGAAGCTCCATTATTTTGGCCACCTCATGCGAAGAGTTGACTCATTGGAAAAGACTCTGATGCTGGGACAGATTGGGGGCAGGAGGAGAAGGGGACGACAGAGGATAAGATGGCTGGATGGCATCACTGACTCGATGGACGTGAGTCTGAGTGAACCCTGGGAGTTGGTGATGGACAGGGAGGCCTGGCGTGCTGCGATTCATGGGGTCCCAAAGAGTCGGACATGACTGAGCTACTGAACTGAACTGAGCCCAGTCGGTGGTACCAAAAATTGTTTCCATATATAAGTATAAATGGATTAATCTTGTTCCTGCATTCTCTCACTGTTCATCAGAGTTCAAAATATCTGGAAAAAAGAAACTTGTTTATTCCATAGGACAGCTTACTTATTGTTTAACTTCAAAATATTATTTATACTTAGCCCAAATCTTTTGTCTTGTACCTCATACATACGGGCATACCTCTATTTATTGTGCTTGGTGTTATTGCACTTCACAAATAAAACTGCATTTTTTACGGGTTGAAGATTTGTGGCAACCCTGTATTGAGCAAGTCTATCGGTGGCTTTTTTTCCAACAGCATTTGCTCACTTTGTAACTCTGTGTAGTGTTTCAGTAATGTTTCCAATATTTCAAGCATTTCAATTATTATTATTATGTCTCCTATGGTGATCTGTGATCAGTGACATTTGATGTACTAATGCAAAAAGATCATGACTTCCTGAAGGCTCAGATAATGGTTAGCAGTTTTTAGCAATAAAGTCTTTTTAATTAAAGTAAGTATTTTTAAGTATATGTTATTGCACATTTTGTAGACTACAGTATATGTAAACATAGCATTCATATGCACTGAGAAACCAAAAGAATCATTTGACTTGCTTTATTGTGATAGTCCCTTTATTGTGGTGGTCTGGAATCAAACCCACAATATCTCCAACAAATGCCTGTATTTGTTCTTATTTTATACACTGAGCTTGCAAGAATAATTCTTATTTATCCTAATATTTTGGTCATATTTTACCTCTCAAAGGACCCTTAGCTATTACCTAGGAATTGGGGCTTATCCTAAAATATTTTTCATGTTTTAGAAAATATATATACCACAGTTGCCATTTTTGCTATAATAACAACACCAAAAATGCACATAATATGTGGTTAACTGTTTAATCATATGTATATATATATATAATTTAAAATTCATCACAATAGATAAATCTATGCACATTCTTCAACAAAATATTTTAATCAGCTCTCAAAATTAGTATTGAGAAATGAAGACATACAATTCAGATTCTCCAGTGAATTATTACTAGTAAAAATTGAGGCACTGATACAGCTCAAAATAGAGAAATTTATTATGCAATTTCTTCTCTTGTGCACGTATACTTAGTCATTTCAGTTGTGTCTGACTCTTAGAGACCCTACGGACCATTGCCAGCCAGGCTCCTCTGTCCATGGGATTCTCCAGGCAACAGTACTGGAGTGGGTGGCCATGCCCTCCTCCAGGGAATTTTCCAGACTCAGATCAAACCGGGGTCCCTTACATATCCTGCGTTGGCAGATGGATTCTTCACCACTAGCACTACCTGGGAAGCCCCTCTTGTTGTAATACATATTAATATGAATCAAACAGTACAGAATAACTATTTTCAAAATACTATAACACAAATTTTTAGTGTAAATTATGAATGATATGCTTAATGTAGTCTATTTCGTATATATATAGAATTCTTCAATTTCAAAATATTTTAGAGAATAAACCCCATTCTGTTTTAAAATGTATATAATGGATGAGTTGCGATTCCAGATGACTAGAAGGAAATAGAGCCAAAGCCCCAGCACACTGGATTACTGCTTTTAATGCTCTTCTGGGTCATTGTATGATCATTTGACAGCTGTCTCCCTGAAAATCCTGGACACCTAGCAGATGAAAAAAAAACCTAGCTTGGAAGTCACTCCAAGTCACAAGCTTCTCTTTGTGGTTTCCTTCCAGCTTAACTTCCCTTTACGCAAAGAATTATGTAGTAATTTGCCACAGAACTCTGTAGGCATTTACCTAGGAGAGAGGATTTGTCTAAGAAGGAGCATCAGTTTTGGCCACAGGAGAGTCAAGCACACATACAATGAAGTGATGTTCTTCTGACTTATGACTTCCATGTAGTCAGTTCTCTAAGGTCCTTCACTGAAGTGAATTGTTTGACTTAAGATTGTGTTTTTGGCAAAACTATCATTTTAAAGCTTAACCACAAAGAAAACGTGTGCTTATACTATTAGCAACATCATAATTCTCCCAAGTAAAATCTACATGTGAGGTTTAAAATACGACAACATCAAAATACACATTTACTGTACCTTAATGCTAGGAGACTTTTTTCCTAACTCACTGAATTTTATAATACTGAGAAATATATAGTAATTGTATTTATGTAGCATGTTCTATTACAAAAGCTTTTGAATTTTTATTTAATACTGAAACTGTCCCCATTGAGATGTTAACATTCCCCTTTGCAATTACATTGATATTACAAAAACATTACCCATGGACTCATTGAATCTCAACTCAGCTGAGCTTTTTGGTTCAGTGAATAAAAATTAAAACATAAAAATGTATTTGTTATTAAAAATTTTTGAACTTTGTTTTCTGACAATAAATTTATGTCACAATATACATTTTGATTTGGCTATTGGCATTTGCTATTGAGTGTTTCTGTACAATTTAATGAACCCATCACTTCACTTAGAATTCTATTGAGGAGAAAGTAGAAAATTAACTCCATTGCCCCTACTAACTCTAAATCTATGAGACTCATTAGTACTTGCCCATAATGCCCTGACAGCTCTAGTGATAACCTTATAATGAATGCAGGTCACACCCGAAGCAGTTTCATTGTATCTTTGGGGACAATCCATCCCCGAATATTGCCAAGCATACACTAGAATGCTTTGGGAGTAAAGCTCTTAATAGTTAATAATTTTCCAATATTTTTAATCAGTCACATAAAAGAGTTATGTTATGACCATAAAGACTAGTCTTTGTATGGTTTTCAATTTATCAATAATTGTGGCTGAGAAGAGAATTGTTTGGGAAGAGAACTTCCATCTTTGTCAAATTCACAAGACTAACCATAGTTGAGAAACAGAACTATAAATAAAAATAAAGGACAAATAAAAATAAGGAGAAGACTCTTGAGAGTCCCTTGGACTGCAAGAAAATCCAACTAGTCCATCCTAAAGTCCTAAGTGTTCATTGGAAGGACTGATGCTGAAGCTGAAACTCCAATACTTTGGCCACCTGATGTGAAGAGCTGACTCATTTGAAAAGACCCTGATGCTGGGAAAGATTGAGGGCAGGAGGAGCAGCGGATTACAGAGGATGAGATGGTTGGATGGCATCACAGACACAATGGACATGGGTTTGGGTAAACTCCGGGAGTTGGTGATGGACAGGGAGGCCTGGTGTGCTGTAGTCCATGGGGTTGCAAAGAGTCGGACAGAACTGAATGACTGAACTGAACTGAACTGAAAAATAAGGAGGTTATCAATAATTCAGGGAAGTACAGAAATTTCAAATTCTTTGTAGGGATACAGTTTGTTGTGAAGTGTGAAGATCATTATTACGAAATGCCTTAGGATTATCTAAGAAAAGAGGATCAAAGTAGGGCAAGCAGTTTGCTTCTCTGTCACTATGCACCTGCTTCCCAAACTTAATGATTTTGCTCTAATTTGTTTACATTTTCTTCTTCATAAAATATAGATTGCTTGCTTTTGCAAAATAGTATTATACAGCTAGTAACATGCAAAGACTACTATTAATATTTCTTTCTCATTTAATTATTCAGCAAAGAGACCACCCAAGATTATCCACATGTAACCAGGGATGTCAGAAATGAGAAACAATTAGAATTTCTTTAGTTTGATTCTAGTATTTTTTCCCTACTACATTGGTTTTAATCAGAGAACACTCCTAGAGGCGAGAAAGAGGCTGCTGCTAAGTTGCGTCAGTCGTGTCCGACTCTGTGACCCCATAGGTGGCAGCCCACCAGGCTCCCCCATCCCTGGGATTCTCCAGGCAAGAACACTGGAGTGGGTTGCCATTGCCTTCTCCAACGCATGAAAGTGAAAAGGGAACGTGAAGTCGCTCAGTCGTGTCTGACCCTCAGTGACCCCATGGACTGCAGCCTACCAGGCTCCTCCGCCCATGGGATTTTCCAGGCAAGAGTACTGGAGTGGGGTGCCATTGCCTTCTCCGAAAGAGGCTTAAACTGTGTAAATCCATTAGCCTGGCAGATCTAAACTGCTGACCTACACCCATGCAAATGTCATTTTATGGCGTGGCTTGGTTTAACAAAACCGTGCCCTGTGCTCAGTCTCTCAGTTGTATCCTGCTCTTTGCAGCCCCACAAACTGCAGCGTGCCAGGCCCCTCTGCCCATGGTGTTTTCCAGGCAAGAATACTGGAGCAGGTTGCCATTTCCTTCTCCAGGGGACCTTGCCCACCCAGGGATCGAACCCTCATCTCTTGTGTCTCCTGCATTGGCAGGTGGGTTCTTTACCACTCGTGCCACCACATCTTATTAAATCTCTTGCACTACAGATATCTTATAAAACATATTTGTCTATAGGCTGTTTATAAAGGATAGCACGTAAGCTCCCCGTCCCTGGTTCCTGGGAACTTCGTCAGTAGAACTCAGCAAGAGGTAGCATAATAAAGAGATGGTGTGCATGAAGACTGACCTTGGAGGGTGCTGCCCTGATCTATGACATCATTTCTTGCTATGTGACCTTGGGCAAGGTAGTCATCCTCTTTTGGCTTTAGTTTCTTTGTCCTTAAAATAGCTATGAGAAATGGGTGAGTTCATGTTTGCAAAGTACCTGGAACACTGTCTGGCACATAATAAATAAGATTCAAGTCTTTGTAGTATAAGTAAGATTACCGTTTTAATGAAACAGCATTGCCCCTCAAATTGAAAGATAAGAAACACCACCACATACAAACACGACTAGGTAGTGATCTTGTTTGGTGTTCTGGAGAAATAAAGAAAATAAAGAAATATTTATTTCTTTATTATAAATATTTATTTCTTTATTATAAATATTTATCTTTATTATAAATATTTATTTCTTTATAATAAAGAAAGAAAGAAAAAAATATATTCTAAAAAATAAAGTTCTTAATGGATCTATCTGAGCTTTTGTGCATAACACTGAATCAGGCTGCTTCTATAGTCAATAATGTTCAAAAGTGTATCTTTTTTCTCAACTAAGCATTGTGCTAGAGTTAGCCTGTCTTTGACACTTCCTCTGCTGAGCTCCTGTGAGGTAATCTATTTGGGGCCTTCCCAGAAGATTCATTAAGTTGTATTGAGTGTATCTGCTTGCTTGTGGGCAAGGTGAGGAATACCAAACACAAAACACCTGTGCTCTAAAGTTAGCCAATGTCGTTTCTTTAGACAATTCAAGGTTGTGTTTATTATTTATAAAATTCTGAATGTGTTGGGACCTAATTATTTCTTAAAATGCTGTGCCTCCCATGCCACAGCATGTCAGTTGCAGCTGGCTCTCATCTTACCTATTCTGAGATTTGAATTGGAAGCAGGATGTTCTTGGTAGAGGGCTCTTGTCTCCTGAACACACTCCCCTCGGTAATCTATCGAAGTGCAAATATGAAAGAATTAAGGTCATGATTTATAATACCCTCAATCTTATCAAAATTTGATTAATTTTGATCTATTTTTTAAGGACAGAAAACAATAGTGTATTTAATAGCACTTAATATAATTAAATGACAAAAAGATTATCTTAATATACAGATGCTAATCGTTTATCTTGTAGCAAATAATATAATCACAAAACATTAATAACCAAAATGGTGTCTGTAAGCCAAAAAAAGAGTATATCTACTGAGAAACATTTTAATCCAGTTGCAAGGTATCAACAAGATTTCCTCAGCAGATATTATCTAAAGCATTAAAAAAAAAAATACATATGTTTAAAGTACAATCCAACAACAGAAGCATTCATTAACTTTTTAGAAATGCAGGTGCCTTGCCCAAAGCAGACTCATGGACTAGGATTTCTAGAGATGAGGTCTAGAAATTAGAATTTTAACAAATATCATAGGTGATTGCAATATTTGAGACTCTCTGATTCACTAGTATGAAAGTGTTCATTTATTCCAGATTCTTCAGTTCTTCAGCTATTTCAGGCAGCTGTNGTGCCTTGCCCAAAGCAGACTCATGGACTAGGATTTCTAGAGATGAGGTCTAGAAATTAGAATTTTAACAAATATCATAGGTGATTGCAATATTTGAGACTCTCTGATTCACTAGTATGAAAGTGTTCATTTATTCCAGATTCTTCAGTTCTTCAGCTATTTCAGGCAGCTGTCAGCCAGACAGGGAGTGACTGGCAGGTAGGATAGAACTACTTCATTCCACACGTGTGTATTAATTTATCATTCCTTTGACCTGCCAGTCACACTTTTGCCCTCTTTGCTAGATATGCGAATTCCCTAAGGGGCAAAGAACATATTTGCTTAGAGTTTAAGATGGTGCTAGTGGTAAACAACACAACTGCAAATTCAGGAGACGCAAGAGACGTGGATTAGACCCCTGGGTCGGGAATGTCTCCTGGAGGAGGAAATGGCAACCCACTCCAGTGTTCTTGCCTGACACATCCCATGGACAGGAGTCTGGTGGGCTACAGTCCACGGGGTCACAAAGAGTCAGACATGACTGAATGGCTGAGCACAGAGCTTTGAAACACCCACACTATTGCCAAAGGAATGAACGGCATAGAGAGCTTCGTTGCCACGGAATATAGCATACTCCAGAGGGTACTGCGAGTCTAGATTCGACTCCGAGCTAGGAAGAACATCTCGTTGCTGCTTCACCTGGGTCAACGAGGCTGCCTCGGTGCTCCCATGCATTTGTAAGCTCGGTGACCTGAAATGCAGCGCTTCTGCCGATCCCGCGGCCATCTGAGGCGGAGCAGCGTTGTATCCCTGCTTTCCCTCCCTCCGTGCTCTCTCCTTTCATTTTCCGTCTTCTCGTCTCGTCTTCTCCGTGCAGCTATTTCCTAACGTGCTGTTCTTGATCTCTTTCTCCTGCTCCCCTCCCTGTCAAGGAGAATTCATCTCCTTTTGCAGCTTCAAACAACAGCTCCAACTTAATGATGTCCAAATGTTTATCTTGAGCTCTAATCTCTTTAAAAGGCTAACAGCCACTTTTCACTGCTATCAACATGTGCGCCTTCACATATATTACGAATTTGCCTCAACTTTTGCTCATCTATTCTGGAACACATTTCCTTACCTTCAAAAAGAAAAAAAAAAAGAAAGAAATCTGGTCCCGATCAGTGGTATCCGCATTCTCCAAGTTCCACAGTTGAGAAGTGTTTATCAACTTTGACTTCTTTAATCCTAAATTTTTTCATGGAGAGGATTTAATACTATTTACATGCTTCCTGCTTAGTCCCTGAGTTGTATCTGACTCTTTGTGACTCCATGAACTGTAGCCTGCCAGGATCCTCTGTCCATGGGATTTTCCAGGCAAGAATACTGTAGTAGGTTGCCTTTTCCTTCTCTAGGGGATTTTCCAAATCCAGGGATTGAACCCACATCTCGTGTCTCCTGCATTGCAGGTTGATTCTTTATCCAATGAGCCATCAGGGAAGCCCATTAGAACAATTCTTGATAGAAATCTCAGGAATTCCAGGATCTTTTGAACAAAAAAAGCACTTAACTCTAAAGGAGGTGATTCATTATGGTGCTTATAAGGAAGACTTTGATACAAGAGAGACTTTGGTTTGAATTCTGTAGTATCTTATGCTGCCAGAACATAGGCATTATTACTTAACCTGTCTAAACCTACGTCTTTCTTGCCAATATGAATTTATTCTTTAAAACAAACAGCGTTGGGAACTTTGTACATTTCATGACTGTACTAGAATCTTGTATGCTGTGTTGGACGACATTTCTTCACTCCTGGGTAATACAGAGGAATGCCTTATTGTGATGAAAGATAAGGTAATATGTTTAAAACACTTGGCACAAAATAAACGTTCTGAAAATATTAATTACTTCTGTTTCCCCTAGAGTCTCTTTTCTCACCCTTGGCTACCATCTCATATTTCAGTTGGATGCCATGGTTTTGTTTGCCTTTTTTTTTTTTTTTTCTCATTAAAGCTGTCACAAATAACTCATTCTGACTCCTTGACTTCTCCACCAGAATTAACTCTAAAGTGGACTACTTTCCTCTATATCTTCTGATTTTTACTTCTCTCTGAGAAGATCTGATTACTTCCATTTTACTTTTTCCCATGAGATCCATTAATAAATCTTTTTTAGTGATGTGATATTGTCAAACTTGCCAGATAGTCTTGTGATTTTGTTGTTGTTGTTGTTACAATATGAGTGATGAGAGAATCAGGTAAAAAAAAGTCTGTTTTTTCATTCGCAGCTGACTCACTGGGAATAAGGGTGCCACTAACTGAGTTTAATATAGAAAAAAGAAAGAGGAAATAACTCTCCACTCATTTAGAAATGGTAACTTTAAGATTTTTTGAAGGTTTTTGCGGTAACTGTGAGCTTTTAGATGAACAGTTGAACAAAAATTCAGATAAACAAATGTTGAAGCTTGGGAGAGAGGTCTGGGCTGGAAATAAAGCTTTGGGATATGTCAACTTGAATTTGATATTCAAAGCTACAGTGATTGATTCAATTCAGTTGCTCAGTTGTGTCTGACTCTTTCTGACCCCACAGACTGCAGCACGCCAGGCTTCCCTGTCCATCGCCATCTCCCAGAGTTTGCTTAAACTCATGTCCCTTGAGTTTGTGCATTCCAACCATCTCATCCTCTGTCATCCCCTTCTCCTGCCTTCAGTCTTTCCCAGCATCAGATTCTTTTCCAGTGGGTCAGTTCTTTGCATCAGGTGGCCAAAATATTAAAGCTTCACTTTCAACATCAGTCTTTCGAATATTTAGGACTGATTTCCTTCAGGATTGACTGGTTTGATCTCCTTGCAGTCCAAGGGACTCTCAATAGTCACCCAACACCAAAGGTCAAAACCATCAGTTCTTCAGTACTCAGCTTTCTTTATGGTCCAACTCTCACACCCATGCATGACTACTGGGAAAATCATTGATTAGTTAATGAGTTTTAAAATATTATGTATTATGCATTTATTGTATACTAGGCTTTGTGCTTAAAACTAAGAATAAAATTCATATTTTCC